>NSDO01000236.1:107212-120780 GCA_002286825.1 Lagenidium giganteum
TAGAAGGCTGTGCGCCACGACATTCCCCCCATGGTCTTAGTGAGCGGGGACGATGCGTCGAGTACTTATGGTCTCGGCAAAGCGGCCGCGGTCGATGACGACCGTTCCATTGGGGCGTACAGCGATGATTTCAAAGGGGCCGATGGATGCGGGAAGCATCTTCCCTCGTGGCTTGTCATTGGCAAAGTGGATGCGAACTTTGTCGCCGGGCGTGTAGTCGTGGTGGATACGGTTGGCGTTCTCGCGCGCATTATCCAGTTGGATGCGCCGAATGTTGCGTCGATGCGCTGCAGCCCAGTCGGTGAGGTGGTCAAGGTTGAAGAGCATTTGTCGGCCAAACGACATCTCCCCTGGGGTAGCTTGCATGGTGGTGTGGAAGGACGCGCGGGTCGCAAACACCACGTTGGAGCAGAATTCCTGCCATTCGTCGGCTGTGTCGATCTGGCTGGTCCGTAATTTGTCGCCAATGACCAGGTGGATGCGTTCGATGATGGCGTTCGCGGCTGGGTTTTTCGCGGTGATGGGTTTTCCGCGAACTCCATAGCTGTCGAGCAGCTCRARGAACTCCTTTTTAAACTCCRAGCCTTGGTCAAATACGCWTTGTGCTGGGCGAGGATAGCGGCTGAACCAGAGCTGGTCCACCGCTCGCGCACACTCCAGGCTCGTGGCGGCGGTTAGCGGGGCCATTTCCAGTAGTCGGGTACATGTGTCGATGATTGTAATCGCTCGGAATCCATGTGCGCCAAATGGGCCGATGCAGTCGACAGCGACCTCGAACCATGGTCGTGTCTCCTTGGTCTTGTACGGATCTTGCCGTACTGCCTGAGATTGGTCGTCTTCTTTTGTGTACATGTCGACCACTGTCTCGTGAATGCACGTACGGCGGCGTCCATGCCTGGCCACGCGAAAGATTCTCGCAGGGTGGCTGCAAGGACCACAGCACCCGGGTGGATGAGCCATTCATGATATGTCCGGATGATCGCGTCACGCAGTTGTGCCGGGACAAGGATTTGACCTTTGTCGTTCGTCTTTACCAYGGTTCCGCTGATCTCGAGCGTGTGGTGGTCAGGCACTGAGCCGTCGGTGTGCTGGGCCCGTGCGATGGTCTGAAGGTCGAGGTTGAACAAGTTCTCCGTGGTCAGGAGGCTGGCCATGGTGGCCACCATGGGCGAGTCCGTAGGCAACCGGCTCATGGCGTCAGCTACCACATTCGCTGTTCCGGCGACGTGGATGAGTGTTGGGCCAAATTCCTCAATCTCCAATCGCCATCGAAGTTGCAGTGGGTCGGAGAATGTTTCATACGTAAAGTGCAAGTGGTCGGTGTAGATGGTGAGTTGGCGCCCCCACAAGATGTTGCGGAATTCGCGAAGGAACTCCTTGATGGCAAGCAGTTCCGCCTTGTTGGCGGGGTAATGTTGCTGTGAATCGTTAAGCTTGCGGCTCCAGAATGCAATGGGCTTGCCGCCTTGTGAGAGAACAGCGCCCATTTGGTACCCCGACGCGTCCGTGTGAACGTCAAAAGGTTGGTCGAAATCTGGGTATGCGAGCATCGTCGTCTGGGCAATCATTGCCTTCACTCGTTCGAATGCTTCATTGACCTCCTTGGTCCACAGGAACCTCGTTTTCTCGGATGTCAACGCCGTGAGGGGTGCCATCAGGTGCGCCCGGCGTGGCYATAGATCTCGGTAGTAGTTCACCATTCMGACGAACTKCCGAAGCTGCTTTCTGTTGTTGGGCACCTTGAGTCGGAGGATGGCCTCCACCTTGCTRYTCTGGGGGCAGATGCCTTCTTGCGTCAAGGTGAAACCCAAGTATTCCACTTCATGTGCGCAAAATTTGGATTTGGTGCTGTGCGCRACTACCCCGCCGTCGATCATGCGTTGCAGTACCACGCGCAGGKGACGCATGTGATCTTGCCAAGTGTCCGATACCACCAACAGGTCGTCAAGGTACACGAACWCAAACTCCAAGTCCCCAAAGAGGTGGTGCATCGCGGCTTGGAACTCGTCTGGSGCACACACCAATCCCATGGGTAGCCGTTTGTAGCGCCACTTTCCGAACGGAAGCACGATGGCCGTGCAGTTACGACTGAGTGGTGCAAGGATGCGAGCGTAAAACCCCATAATGAGATCGAATGCTGTCCGGTATTTGGCTCTCTTCATGGTTCGCGTCATGTCCGGGATCTTTGGAAGAGGGTATGCGCACCGCACGATCATCTTGTTCAGTTTGCGGAAGTCAGAGATCAGCCTGACCGTCTGGTCCTTCTTTGGCACGATGAAGGCTGGAGAGGCCCATGGTGAGTCGGTGCATGGTTCCAGGACCCCGATATCTACGAGTCGTTGCACTTCCCTCTTCGTCGCGGCCAGATGAATGTGTGGGATTGGGTACGCGCGTTGTGCTACAGGCTTGGCGTCTGGTTTCAGTGGTATCTCGTATGGTTCGAGCGCCAGGTTGCCAATCACTCCTTCAAACGCTTGGCTCAGTTCTTCCAGGAGTTTGCGTAGCTCGACTTGTTGGTCACCCTCAAAGTGGGCTGGCACCATGGCATCAAAGTCCGGTGGTGTGTAATTGRCATCGTTGATCACCTTGGAGGTGGCCATGGAGGCGTCTGCTTGCATAGCCATTGTGATCCCTTCCCAGCCGACGGTGAGGTTTCTGAAGTCTAGGACCGTGCCTTGAGAGACCATGAAGTCCAACCCGAAAACAATCGGGTGCAGTAGCTTTTCTGCCACGTTGAACACCTGGCTGCACGTTCGACTGGCTGAGAAGTCCACCAGTTTGAAGACAAGTGCGCTCTTTCCCTTCGATCGCCAGGTCTTGCCATCAGCGTTCGTGTACTTGGTTCGCTCAGTCCTATCAAGCTGGTCCTCGGAAACCCAKTGGGCTTGAATGGCTGACTTGGTGCAACCAGAGTCGAGCAGTCCCTGTACCCGCTTGCCCGTACTCAGCTCGACGTCCACCAGTAGCCGAACTCGAGGCACATCRTGKTCTTGGGGCGGCCTCTCCAAAGCCGCGCTCTCTTCATCCCATTCTTCGTCTTCACTGTCGCCCTCAAAGAGGGCACTGTGCGTCGCACTATCGATTCCCTTCTTCAGCTTGGCCAGCTCGGCTTCCAAACTGGCAATTCGCGCTGCGGCGTCCTCCTTCCTCCCGGGTCTTGGCTTGGGTTGTTGCCCCTKATTATTKCGTGGGTTGTCGGCGCGGTGGCAGTCACGGCTGTTGTGATTACGAGCCGCCGACGAGCCCTGGTCATGACAGAAGCGGCAAAACTTCTCTGACCATTCTCTCTTTTCGTTGGGTTCCTTCTTGTGTTTGCGCTGGGTTGGGCGGGCATTGTCTTGGCGGCCGCCGCTGCGTTCTTTCCTTGATGTGCTACGTGCTAGCACCTTCTTTTTGTATGAGGTCGCTGCCTCACATTCGATGAGGGATGTCTCCAGGTCCTGGACGCTGTCGAACACCAGGCCACCGTAGCGGTCACGGTGCAGGCACAAGACTTCGTCATCCATGGCTTCCTTGAACAGGTCTTGCTGTGTCATGACGTCTAGGGGTTGGTTCTCGCCGGGAAGCAGGAGCTCGAACATTGCCACGACTTCCGCGAACTCGGCGTGAAATTCAGCGACTGACTTGTTTCCTTTGTTCAGTCCACGTATGCGTTCTCGCAGCATTTGCCTGGTCCCATGTGGACAGAATGCTGCAGTGAGAGCGTTGAGGCCAATATTCACTGCGTTGGCCAACGACCCCTGGTTGTTGGGATTCTCGGCTGCCGACACGTATCGTTGGTGCTTGGCCCGTCGAAGTAGCGACTTGATGTCGTCATGGAAATTCTCCATGTCCTGGTCGTTCCCCCACTGGTACTGGCTCCAGACCCGAAAATCATCCAGGCGCAGCCTCCACCGGAGGTAACCTTCCCATCCTCGTTGGTGCAGAATCGGAGCTTCTGTTGAGGTCTTCCCGCCACCAACACGGTCTTTCGTGAACTTTCGGGTGTTCACGTTGGCCATGTCTTCGGTGTGGTCAACACTTCCGTTTTTGATTAATCAAAATGCCGTGTCTTCACGTTTACTCGTTGTCGTGCTTGTGTAGGAGTTGGTAGAATGAATAATGTTTATTTCCATGCTGGCTTAGGTTCACTACCTGGAGCTACATCCTGTCCGCGTGGGCTTTCTACGTGCAGCTGTGTACGTATAGGTATTACATGTATGTAGATGTGGACGGTGTATAGTCGGCCACACACGACTTGGCCGGCTGGCAGTGTGCGTGTGGTGCCAACGCCAGTCGCCTCTCGTTGGTGTAGAAGGCTGTGCGCCACGACACATGCCTCACAAGTACACAGGCTATGCACCGAGGCACGTGCCGGCACGCGCTCGCCACGCAGTTGACACGTGTCGGCGGCACGCTGGCACGCGCCAATACATCTGCAGGATGCGCGCGAGAGTTTGCGGTAGCTGTAGATATGCATTAACAAATTTCCTCTGCATTGAGAAGATCGATCGACGCGATAAAGTTAACTTTACGCCTGGCAGTGCGCTTCAGGTGGTTTGTTAACCCAAGGTCAAGGCACCATTGGTAAACTGGGATCGTCAAGTGAAGACTGTTAACCCAAGGTCAACGGATCTTGGTAAACTGGAGCAGTCAACTGAGTGCTCAGTCAACTGGAACGGATATGAGCGTACCACAGCCAGTCTACGAGTTCATCAAGGCCCCTCGTCCACCCACTGGGACCACACGGCGCTAATTGAGTGGTACCGCCTGTGGAACCTGTACAAAACCAAGATCGAGCAGAGGTGCTCTGTGACTGGTGAATCCTTCGAGAACGTCGCAGCAACCATCAAAGGTTGTATCAAGCCTGATGTCCTCGAGAACATTGCTGCTTACGTCCTGGCAGTGGACGTTGACAGCGTAACGGATTCAATGCTGCTCCGGGCAATCGAACAGCGATGTCAGTCGGTGAAGAATGGCTTTGCACCAGACTTGAAGACTTTGTTTGCCACGTCCTTGAAGATGGACATGGCTATTGATGACTGCGAGGCCCGAGTGTTCTCGTACTTACAGCAGTTTAACAAGATTGTCGAGGACAATGGCCTACAGCGATTGATTATCCGCGTCCCACAATCAGACTCGTCGAGGAAGGAAAAAATGAAGATACGATGCTCTTTGTTGGTCGAGAACCTTCGCCCCGCCGATCTCAAGGCGCATGTTGAGCGTCTCATCACACTTGAACGGCGGGACTGTCGCACAGACGATGTGAAGCTTTACAAGCTGGTGTTAGAGCAGGCCAAAACACAACAGCAATATCATCGAGATGACCAGTCGAAGAAGCCCAAGTCCAAGCTTGAGGTTGCGAACGCCAAGCCAGATCGTCCTCGTGGTGCTGGTGGTGCAGGATCAGGAAGTTCAGGCACGCCCAAGCACAGCGGTAGTCGGGGTGGCAAGCAGGATGGCGCAAGGGATGGACCACCACCAAAGGATGGCTGCCTGGTGTGTGGAGGCTCTCATTGGATGCGCAAGTGTCCAACAGCCACGGAATAGCAGAAACGGGCAGCGCTGGACAAGCTTCGGCCGTCCAGTGCTAGAGCCGTGCGAGCCCGGGCTGCTGAACACTCGGATGGGCAAAAACGCGTCCTGTTGAACGACGTCCTCAGTGTCCCGTATGTTCCGGATACAGGGGCAGATCGGTGCATGGTTCCGAAAGCAGTGGTGAATTCCCTTGTTGAGGTTGGCGCTACAGTGCCCACCCGTCGTCTCCAGCCCCCTGTCAACGTCGTCGTCGCTGATGGCCGCTCGGTTTGATGCAATGAAAAAGCCCTACTGGATCTGCAGCTCATCACTGCAGCTGGCGCGGTGCGCGTGTCGGCGGTGTGGTGCATGGTCTGGCAGTCAAGCGATGAAGAGCTGTTGCTTGGACGCGACGTCCTCCAATCACTGGGTATCGACGTGGACAACATGTTGGAGCAGCTCGCTACAACACCACTGTTGGCCGAGGAAAAAGATGAGTTTCCTATCGGCGACGAGCCTCCGTCGGCGACTGCGGGCATTCCTGAGGTTGATATCGATGTGCGCCTGTCCAGCATGATCACRGAAGYACGACGRAACGGGTTCCCACAAGAGCACATRGCTGAGTTGGCTGCGACTGTGCTCGAGTTCCACGATGTGTGGCGCACTCGGCTGCAGGCTGAGGACGCCGCATGTGTTGAGCCGCTGAAGATAGAACTGGTAGAAAGTGCGGTCCCGTACAAGTGCAAGCCAAGAAAGTACACGCCGCTGCAAAGCGATTTCATGGGCCGATACACTGGGGAACTCGAAAGTTGTGGAATGATCAGGAAGAACAACAGCTCACGATGGGCGTGTCCCGCGTTGCCTGTCCGCAAACCAGGATCCACCGACCAGTTCCGGATGACCATCGATTACAGGCCAGTGAACAAGATGACAGGTCCCATAGCTGGTACAATGCCAAATTTGGCCGTGGTCACCTCGGCGGTGCACGGAGCATTTGGGTTTGCCTCTTTCGATTTGAAGAAGGGGCTCTGGCAATTGCCCCTGCACCCCGACTCACAGGAGATGATGTCCTTCATGACCGAAGACGGCGTATATACTCCTGTCAGGGTCCCACAAGGAGCCACAGACTCCGCTCTCCACTTCCAAGCGCAGTTCCAAGCTGTTGTCTCCTCGCTCCTATACAAGCATCTACTTCTCTGGATCGACGACGTCGTTCTGTTTGCGCAGGATGCACCCACGTTTCTCCGGGTTCTTCGCGAATTCTTCGGCCTGTTACGGCAAGCGAAGCTCAAACTCAGTGCTTCCAAGGGATTGTTGTTTAACGCTTCGGTCACCTTTTGCGGCCGTGTTGTGAGCGGCGATGGCGTTCAGCATTGCCCAGATCGTGTTGAAGCTCTGTCCTCGCTGCCACTCCCGTCGACGTTTAATGAGCTGCAGTATTTTGTGTGTGCGTGCACATGGCTGCACGACTCGATTGTCGATTTCTCCAGGCACATGGCCCCACTCCTTCAGAAGCTCGATGGGTTAAAAAAGGCGTCCGGACACAGAAGTCGCAATGCCATGAACATGGCTACCACATGGACTGATGCGGACTCGAATGCCTACGGCCGCATGCTTGAGTTGGTCAAGTCATCTGCTCCTCTCGCGTTTCCTACGGCAACAAGCACTGTATGCGTCTTCACCGACGCATCAGCCTTGGGGTGGAGTGTTGTAGTCACGCAAGTGGAGAAGTGGGAGAACGACCGCCCTGTCCAGCGGCTTGTTTAAAGGCTCAGAAGCGAACTGGGCCATTGTTGAGAAAGAGGCATACGCCATTGTCTGAGCATGTACCGACCTCGACTACCTCCTACAGCGCAGTCGCGGATTTCGTCTATACTGCGACCACGCCAACTTGCTGTTCATCTTCGCTCCAGATAGAGAACTGWAGMCACATGTGCGCGATCGTCTGCAGCGCTGGTCGATGCGGYTCTGCGGCCTCAAGTTCACAATTGAGCACATTGCGGGAKATGTGAACGTGTGGGCCGACATCGTCTCCCGCTGGCACCCGGTCAAGGTCCTCGCAGCACGAACTCGCCGTGCGAACACACGSCTCCAGCYCCGCCCATTGGACGATACCGAGTTTGTGTGGCCATCCGTCGACGAGGTGAAGACTGCCCAGGCTAAGTTCAAGTCGTTGGCACCGAACGMAGCTGTGRACGTGAATGGAGTGTTGGAAGTTGAAGGCAAGCCATGGATCCCGCACCGATCGMAAGAGCTCGAGACACGTCTGTTTGWCATCGCACACTGCGGCTCAAGTGGCCATCGTGGATGGCAACCSATGTACGACTCCATCAACGCCAGGTTTCACTGCTCAAACTTGATGGAGCGCGTAAAAGCGTTTGTGCGGTCTTGTCTAGTGTGCAAGCACGTCAAAGGCCCCAACCTCRTTCAACGGCCGWATGGCCCATCCTTCGTCGCCACAATGCGTAACCAGGCTGTCCACTGGGATTACTTGTACCTCGGGACTGGCTACGGAGAGAMCAGCTACGTGCTAGTGGTGAAAGACGCGCTATCGCATTATTGTGAGCTGTTCGCGTGCGAGTCGCCCACGTCAGCGGCTGCGGCCAACGCGCTACTCGAGTGGATCAAGCGATACGGATATCCGTCAATATTGATATCTGACCAAGGCTCACAATTCTTCCGCAATGAAGTGTTGAAGGCGTTGTGCGCGCGGATGAAGGTGGAGCAGCGCTTTACTCCAGTCTACACGCCTTGGCTCAACGGCACTGTCGAGAGACTCAACCGCGACGTGCTGCAGGTGATGCGGGCTCTACTGATCGAATATCATCTGAGCCATACGGAATGGCCATATCTTTTACCTGTGGTACAGGCGTCACTYAACCATACYCCAGTTGCWGCTCTTGGCCACAAGGCTCYAGTTGAGGTCTTYCTGGCCTTGCCAGCTCAAACTGCGTTGGRCGTTGTCTGCCCGGCCAAAGGCCCACTGTCTGCCCCAGTTGACATGTCCAAGGTTGCYGCCCACGTCGAGATGTTGCGACGATCGCTTGAGGGCATGCACAAGACAGTGGTGGACGCGAAGGAACGGAAGCGCTTGTATGACAAGGCGCAGAACAAGGGTGCCCTGTGCAACTTCGACACAGGGGACTATGTGCTATGGCCCAGAGTGGACAAGCGACTGACGGTCAACAAGCTACTGGCTCGGTGTGTGGCCCATTTGTCGTCATAGAATGCCGTCCACATTCATTCATAATCAAGCACCACCTCACTGGAGCCCAGCATGACGTTCATGGATCGAGACTCAAATTCTACGCGGATTCATCTCTCAACGTGTCGACTGAAATCCGCGAGTTCGTGTCGCAACAAGGCATCAAGCATGCTGTTGATGGCATCCTGGATCATCGCCATGAGCCAAGCAGTCAGCGCCGGGAAGTGAAAGTGAAAATCGATGGCAGAAGCGAAGAAGTGATCGCTTGCGAAAGCATTGACGAAAGGCGGTGCCTCCCTTCCCTGAAGACTACCTTCTCAGCTGCTGCTCATTTCCGATCGATGAAGAAAAAGGCAGCCCAATATGTGACGATCAAGACGACGACGATGATGAAGACCATGAACATGAGGACGAGCAAGACGATGTGCATGAGGAGGAGCAAGTCAATGAAGATGAGGACGATCAACCTAGGGACAGCGTTCAGCAAGAGCGGTCACTGACAGGAGAAGAGCCGTCGGCAGGAGAAGAGCAGTCGCTGACAGGAGAAGAGCAGTCGCTGGCAAGCTGCAGTGATTGCAGCAAAAGCTCTGAGTATGGCAAAAGCTTGAAAACGGGACATGGCGGCCCGCCACTGCCTTCGTTGACGATTTCGACCAACCCTCCGCGCGCTGGGCGTCCAAAGACGACGGCCACCGCTAGAAAGAAAAACGCTCACCGGAACATCCAGCAAACGCGGGAAGTATTTGACGAGATTATCCAGTCAGGGGGCCGGAGCAAAACTTCGATTGCGTCATTGCTGCCGTTTGCAGACAAAGACACAGTTATGTATGAAAGTTGGCAACGCTGTTTCGTCAGTTTGATGGGCCAGACGTTATGTAACGGATGTTACACATTTGGGGTTGATCACGCATGCGATCACAGGTGTTCTTTACATTTGTTGTCGAACACCAAAATTGGTTCTTAACATTTGTTGTTGAACACACAAGATGTCAAGAATTGCATTGTTTGCAACTAAAGATGTGTCGTTTGCAATACGGCGCCCGAAGGGCCGCCTTGATGTTATCAGCCAATCAGAGCTGAGATGCATATTAATGACCAATCGGGTCTGAAAACTTAAAACGTTGCTAGAGCAGTTAGGAAACTCCTGCGCCTTTTGGCGCTCTCATCTAAGGGAGTAATACATCACTTCTACATTTGCAATCCTTTGCAAACTTCTTGCCCTCACTGCGGAGGGCTGGAGCAACTACTTTGCTCTAAGGTACAGAGCAACCGCCCGTGGTTGCGTGGAAGTCAACGCTTCCTATTGCGCTCTTGTGCTGTGTGACGTGCCTTGTCACACTTGGTAGCACTAGTAGTCATTCCCACACCTCGGTGGGATGAGCTCGCCGTCGATCGAAGGGATCGACTGGACACGCTATGGTCATCTCTCTGAGGACCAGCGTGGCGCGGTAATACGCATGGCCAATGCGCTGGGCCTACCTACCGCGATTGATTTGCTGAACGCAAATCCCGGCACCCACGGCCGTCGCATTGCGGCATTCGTCGCCATGGAGCAGATGCACGCATCTGCGGCGCGACAGAGCTTCGAGGAAGCTCGAGCGAAGATGAGCGAAGACTCATCACAAGCGCAGCGGAGCTTCGAAGAAGCTCGAGAGCGGCTGCAGAGTGAGGCTACGGCCATGCAACAGAGGTTGCATCAAGAAGCAGCCGCTGCACAACAGAGCCTCAATGAGGCCAGGGATCGCCTGCATGAAGCAGCGCAGGCGGAGCTCCAGCGGGAGCGAGATCGTCTCGCGGCGGAACGGGTCCGCTTGGAGCAAGAGGCGAAGCTGCACGTGGAAGCAGCTGAGGCTAGCGTCTCGCAATGCGCTCAGGTTGCTGTGACCGCTGCGCTCGCAGCTCAGCCTGCACCACGGCAGCAAACGGACCGACGACATGCGGTCAAGTTGGTACTCCGGCAAGGAGTCAGAGAACCTGGAACATTGCCGCATGTCGTCGGTCAAGTTGGTGGTTCCGGAGTACTCCGGCAAGGTGTC
The DNA here is from genome assembly GCA_002286825.1 of Lagenidium giganteum. Lineage (NCBI taxonomy): Eukaryota > Oomycota > Peronosporomycetes > Pythiales > Pythiaceae > Lagenidium > Lagenidium giganteum. The sequence continues at coordinate 117,950 of NSDO01000236.1, forward strand.
AGAGAACCTGGAACATTGGTTCCTGGCAGCACGCACTGCTGCCACCGCGCAGTTGATCGAGGATCAACGATTAATGGTTGCGTTTGCCATCAGCCACCTTATTGGGCGAGCGAGAGCTTGGTGCTACGCCAAGCGCATGGTGAATGCCGATGCATTCCCGGACTGGTCGTCATTCTGCACGCAAGTGCGTGATGCCTGCACACCACATCTCTTCCCATGCATCGAGGACCGACTGCACTCAAGGCAATGTATCGCAGAATTTCACTCAAGTATAGCTCGGCCAGCATCGCAGCGCTGGCAGAGGCACCAAACCTGTCTGGACGAGCACTGGCGGACCGCATCAGGAATGCCTGGCAACCAACCCATCATGAACCCCGATGACCCCAAGTCCCCGTCGCGACCGGTGAGGGAGCACGAACCGGGCACGGGCATGGAAGGACTGTGTGCAATGTTCTCTGAGCACGACGTGACACTGAGGAGATGCAAGAAAGGGAAGGCTGCTGGGGCTGACGACCTCGGGAACGACATCTACAGGGCATTCGTGCCTGGTTGGTCATGTTACTGACCCCACTTTTCAATCAATGCCTAAGAGAAGCACGCCTGCCTGAATCCTTTGGCCACGCGTACGTGACCTGTATCCCCAAGATCAGCAACCCCCCGCAATGGGTTAGACTTCCGACCCATCTCACTACTGGCCACAGACTACAAGATTTTTACCCGTGTGCTCGCCAACCGGCTCCGACCGTTGCTACCCAGCATAGGGCATCCGGGTCAAGCAGGTTTTGTCCCAGGACAGGATATCCACGCCGCGATCGACGCCTTCCAGCGCCATCAGGAGACGGAAAGCGCCAATCCAGACAGCGAAGCGGTCGCGCTGCTCCTCGATTTTGCGAAGGACACGCTGAAAAGAGACCACATGCTTGACGCGTTGGCGGACGCAGGTCTCCCTTGGGAGTTTCGCTTGATCGTGGCGGCGATGCATCGCAATACTCAAGCCACGTTCCTGGTGAATGGTTTTCAGAGCGCTCCGCTCCTGGTTACCCGTGGCATCAGGTGTGGTGTTGCAGATCGCATGGCGAGGGAGATCGCTAACCACAAAGCAATATGGGGCGTACAACGAGTAGGGTAAACGTAAATTCGTATTGATGAATACGCTTAGAATACACATCTACGCAGCAATGCACTCGTGGCACGTCCACGCTTTTCCTCAGTTCTTTGCTGTGCTGAGTACTCGGAGCTTCGGTGATGACGGGATGCCCGACCTTACGCAACAATGCGCAGATCTGGGTCAAATCGACCAATACCAAACCAAATTCACCGCCCTGGCCACAGATTTCCAGGGCAGGACACCGTACAACGATGTTCAGACGCTGTGAGTCACCGAACAAGTGCTCGCACTGATGGGGTGCAGACACAAGCGTCCCTATCCAATGAACACACGCAACAGTACTCCAATGCACACCACACTCAATATGCAGCACTCTCACACACTTGGCGGGCGCGCACCGTTCGCAGCTACAACCAACAACGTGTGATCCCAACACCACTCGTGTAGAAGAAGGAAAATTCTGTACTGATTGTTTATCTCTGCTTCTGCCTTTGAATCTCTCATGCTCACACATCACTTGATGTCCCTTCGAATTCTCGTTCCCTCCAGGAGTCCTTTCCACCCGGTCGCACTTTCTGCCGGCCTCTGTGGCGGGAGAAATAATCGAACACCCCCTATCGACTTGGGGAGGGCACCCGCCTAAGTGCGGATCGCGCCCCCGGAACTCAGGTCTGGGAGTGTTAATACCCCGCCAAACCAGATCTGGACCTGCCTACTCCTGCAATATAATAATCTTTACCAGATCTAATAAAAATATACCGGGCAGAGACAATATCGCAAATATCTCAGCCACCAAGGCGAGAATTGCAAACATTTCGACAACTTTGGGTAGATCCGACAATAACCAACCCAGATCGGGCCAGATCTGGGCAGATCCCGGTCTGCTGGCTTGGTCCAGTCGTTGCGCACGCAAACGTGAACTGGCTGAGTCCCCACGAACTGCCTGGGTGCACCATGTTCCCCTTGAGCCCAACAAACGCTGCCGCGACACCACACAGGCAAGGTTGCCCCCTGGCCCCAATGCTCTTCATTTTGGCGCTCAACCCCCTATACACCAAGCAATCACAGCACCCAGGCATCAAGGGGCTCCGCCTTCCGGATGCAATCGAAGACGACACAGTCAAGGGGTTTGCCGATGACACTGCCCTGTACCGATAAGCCGAGCGTCCAATTAGCACTAGAAGTGATCACCCACTTCGGGCGACAGTCTGGTCTCATCGATGGTAATTCCTCTCGGGCGAAGGGCTGCTGACTATTCGGACATGAACCTACATGTCATGGGATAACAGGAATTCACACGATACCTCGGAGTTCAGGTGGGGTCTGTTCATCCGCGACCCATACATGGCAAGTCACCATCCGACAACTCCACGCTCGACTCGCCCTCGCGACTCGAACAACGAACAATGCGATGCAACGTGCGCGAATGGCGGCCGGTATCATTATTCTCAAGATCCAATATATAGCACGGCATGCGTGGCCGTCAAAGTCGATTCGGAAACAGCTACAGCGTCTTATACGTGATTTCGTATGGCGATTCAACCCCAGTGACCAAATACGCAGTGCTGGATGGCTCAGCGAAGCCAAAGCGGCCCGACCACCGACTAAAGGCGGCATTGGTTGTCACCGTAGTAGCGTATTGTGCGAAATGGACTTTCACACGCGTTGGATCGTTGTGTCGTATTCGCGGCTTGCCTCTGACCACAATGGAGGAGTGAAGTAG
>NSDO01000237.1:0-11108 GCA_002286825.1 Lagenidium giganteum
CATGGTCACTCAATGGCATCACCACTATCGAGCATACAACAAGATGGCAGACCATGCGGCCAACGTCGCCATGGACCTTCAAGACCATCGCACGTAGCCATCGACCACACACACCGCTCTCGACGGCTTGCCCGAGCTCGCCTCCAACGACGTCCTGGAATGGGAAGGCGCGACAAGTCTGTCTTTCGGGATGCAGCCACCTCGCCGCCCCCAGCCACATAGTAGAGTAGAGTAAGAAAGGCATTAGGCTATAAGTGTTACCGCAAGGCGCACACAATAGACCGCAAATTTCATCATCATCATCAATCCCCCCAACTTTTTTGCACAAAATATCGGAACCGTTCTGTAACAAAACAAACAGTATAATCTCAATATATATATGTATTTCCCGGATATTCCCGGAGTATCAATACCTCCAATATCGCATAGTGGTCGCGTGTCTTGGCATCGCAGCGGATTATCCTGTCTCAGAGGATGCACCCATCGATCCGCGTCGGAGTGTTGGTCTGCACCCCAACGCCGTCGGGCTCATGTGGCGACCGATGGGTCACCACCACCACCACCACCACCACAGTCACGGCCAAGGCCACACTCAGGATCTCTTCCGATCGCAGTGACGATGATGAACGTCATGGCGGACGTGGCGGCCATGGCCGTGGACTTTGCGGTGCCCGGCTTCGTCACCACGGTCGTCAAGATGCTGCAGCTCATCGGCTCGTCGTGCCAGGCGATGAAAGAAGGCCGCGATCTGTACGAGGGCGTCGCCGAGCGCCTCGCGGATCTGTGCTGCCAGCTGCAGATCATGCGGAAGAAGAACAACGTGCCACTGGATGCGGACGTGCTCCACAAGTACGGCGCCATTCTCCAGCGATTCCATCGTTTCCTGGAGAAGAACAAAGAGAAGAACGCGCTGTTGCGCCTCGCCAGCAGTCGCTACATGCTCGACGGCATCCAGGAGTTCCATCGAGACATCGACACGCTGTTCAAGCTGCTCGATCTCGCGCACGTGGACACCATGATGGACTGGCGGCGGCGATACCAAGCGGACATGAGGGCCATGCACGATCAAATGGCGTCCTTGGCGACCAACACGCAGCTCATTCTCGAAGAGATCCGCGACAAAAAGATCGCGACCGAAGTGCTCACGATGCTTAAGTTCGAGGCCGACAACCGGCGGCAATACCACTCGCAGCAGCATTTGAATCTGCTGCGAACCACGTTCAATCACGTCGTCACGCTGTCCCAGGCAGAGGTGCGCGTTGTTCCTACGTGGTTCATCCCAGTCGACGAAGTCGACTACGATCAACGACCATTCAGTCAAGGATCATTCGGTGCCGTCCACCACGGCACGTGGGGGCCTGGCACAAAAGTCGTGATTAAGCGACTTCTGGACGACAGCGCAGCCAATGTCCGCGCCAAGGAATCGTTCATCCACGAAGTGAACCTCTGGTACCAGTTCAACCACCCGCACATCGTCAAGATGTTTGGTGCGTGCCACGTCAGTTCGCCGCCTTTCATCGTCTGCGAAGATGCCGTGCACGGCAACCTGGATGACTTCCTGGCGCACAAGTGCCATGCGAATAAGACCTGGCGCATGCTGTACCAGGCCTCGCTCGGGTTGTTCTACTTGCACGAACGCAAGGTCGTGCACGGCGACCTCAAGTGCAACAACATCCTAGTGGGAGCGGACGGCCTGGCCAAGATCGCCGACTTCGGGTTTAGTTTCATTCGATCTCGCTCAAGCACCTTGAGCCACAAGGTCCAGACCGGTGCGGTGCGGTGGAAGGCACCGGAATGCCTAAACCTTGTGCCACCATCGTTTGAGTCGGACGTCTACTCGTTGGCGATGTGCATCATCGAGGTGCTGACCGGACAAGCTCCGTGGGGGATGGCAGATGACGAAGACATCCGACGAAGAAAGGAGCTCCATGGCGGATTGCCACCGCGTCCAGCTGAAGCGAGCGACGAGGTCAGGGATCTGATCGTCCGTATGACGTCAAATGAACGCAAGGAACGTATGCGTCTGGACGATGTGATCAAAGAGTTCAAAGTGCTGGCTGACAAGGAACTGCAGCAAGAGCTGGCTTTGGCGAACAACATTCGTTGCCAAAGCTGCGCCTACGTTAACGCGCATGGGATTTTGTATTGCGGCAAGTGTGGTTGCAAACTGGAGGAAGGCGTAGCGTTCAAGCAACTCAAAACGCGCTCATGTACCAGTGGTTCATCGACACAACCGTCAGCGATTAGCAGCGGGCCGTCGTTGGGCGCGTACAGTGGGCATCGGTCATCTGGTGGCTCGTCGTCCCGATATACTGGGTCTGCCGAGAGAACGTTGGGCAACAACATGGTGGACGACGTAGCATCCACTCGTCAGTGGCGTGATCAAGGTGTACGCAGCAGTTTGCCCACTCCACGAACTGAGTACGACAAGTCAGGGGTGGACACGACACGATCTTCGATGCCCATCCAGCGAAGCACAAGCCCGACGGACAACGTCGCACGACATCGTAAAGAGCAGCTTCGAGAAGGACCACCACCAGCCTACGACGAGTATTATCGAGACGTGCGCCAGCACGTCAATCCGCGTTCACCCGTGGTGGCAGAGAACAGGATTCCGCAAAGTATGTGGCGAGAATTGGTGGCACGCGATACTCTGGATCGCGAGGCCGTGATTGACAATCAAACGGAAGACCTTGATGACGACAGTTGGTGCTTTGAGCGCCACAGAGGATCCAAGAAGCTGACTGCCATGCTGCGCGGATTCAATATGCTCGAGTCGACCAAGGCGGAGCAATCCAATCAAGTGGAGTATGAGCCACCAGCACCCCTCAAACACCCACAAAGCTGGTACCAGCTGCCGGTGAAGGACAAGGAGTTCGCCACTCCGTTGCAGAATCTACCACGCTCAAAGTCTGACCTCCCAGTGACTCAAGCGCGCGACCACGCACCTGGTTTCGCTCGAGTGAATGCGCGGACACCTCCACAAACTTTGTTTCGCGTGCTGATCCAAGGATCTGTCCCTGAACAGGAACAAGCGCGTGATGTACTCGAACATGATACGCAGCAAGTGGCAAACAGCATTGTTGAAGACCAACGTGCGCTCATGGAATTGCTGGGAATTCTCCAGTCCGGAACTGGGGAGCAACGCCTGCTTGCTATCCGAGTTGTTCGCGAGATCGCTACCATGGGCGGGCAGCGCACAAAGGTTCTCGTTGACGCTGGCGCAATGGCTATTCTTCTCCGCTTGATCAAGCACTCTTTGCCTGTCGCAGAGCGACGCGAAGCTGCCACCACACTGGTGATGTCGACGAACTCACCCATTCTCCTGAAAGCTTTACTCAACTTGGACGCAGTGTCCGTGCTTGTGCGTCTACTAATACGTGACTGCGAGCCCGCGCTGAAAGATCTCGTTGTTGAGCTGTTGCGGAGTCTCGGGAAAAATACCCTGCGGCCGCCTCGGCGGTCATTAATGCCGATGGATTGCCGTGCCTTTTGGATCTACAGCGACACGGAGAGCTCCCGTGCTCGAAGGCGGCAGCAGCCACTTTGCGCCACATTGCAGCGACTCGAGACGGTCAGGTAGCTCTTCGACAATTGCAACGCAGCGGTCGGTCACGGAGTGAGGAAGACAACCGACCCAGCGGAAGTGAGAGTGGGAATCAAGCAAACAGAAATCAAGATAACCACCCCCATCGCCGCGTCTCCACGGACGACACGACGTATTTGATACGGGAAAAGATTTGCGATCTGTCTCGACCAGATGCTGGCTCTGCTGCTCGGGTCCTTGTGTCGCTCATGCACCAGAACAGTGACAACACTCGCAAAATCGCTTTGTTTGGTGGCGTGCCGGCATTGGGAAGCTACTTGAAGCGCAGTTCAAGCGACCGCGAATACGCGACAGAAGCTTTCGTGCTGTTGGCGGAAAGCAATCCAAAAGTCGCCGCTCAAATCGGTCAAAGTGAAGCGTTCACACACCTGGTCAAACTAGCAGCCAGCCGCACTCAATCAAACATGCGAGCAAATGCCCAGCGCGTGATCAATGTCGTCACGCACACAAATGTCTAGGTTCGTCTCGAGGACGCGAACAAACCGCAATGTATTCAAGAGATTGTGCGTTTAAGACTCAAATTGTCAGTACAATGAGTTCCAAGAGATAGGTGCGCTGTTACCTCGTCATCCATTGCCACCAATGTCTCCGATGAGTCGACGAGCACTGCGACTTGGAGGGCGAAACACGTGACATCCTGGACCGACGGTTAAACTGCGAGCTCCGTTGACTCGGTGCTCAAGGTGGTGTGCTCTCCAGAATGTGATGCTGAATTGATTGTCATGATTCAGAATGCCACCGCCCCATGCCATTACCATGCACGGGACAACATCGCGCACTCGCACCAGGCCATCCCGAACATACACATATCCGAGCAATGCCACCACTTCCTTGCGCACCAACACATGATCCTTGCTCGTCACAAGGACACAATCTCGAAGGCGTTCTTGCGAGATATCTACGCCACGGAAGTGCAGCACGACCACCACGTCTTCAATCCGTGTCCCGACGCAGTACTTTTCAAACGTGTTGAGCGGTCTCTCAGTCTTCCTAATCTTCGTTTCCACGGCAACCATACGTGTCAGCAACTCGATGCAAACGTGCGGAACCACGTTGACGCATACGACAAGGCTGAAGTCTATGCGACTTGAATATTCTTCGTCACCTTCATGACGAGGAGAGATGTAGCTGCCGGTTGTGGTCATCGCAATGCCCACAATGACAGCCGCAACGGCAACCACACACACCGCTGCGTCCTGAGCAAATGCATATGGACGTGTGCGTATAACGTTGCGCGATACATTGCGCCGGATCACAGCACGCCCGCAGGCGCTCGTAATGTAAAACTGCAGCACGGAAAGCAGCGTCAACCCATGCAATGGCAACAGTTCTTTTGCGGTTGCTCCCCACGGAATCACTTGCTGGTACGCCGGTCCAACCCACGCAAGGACGCCCGTCGCGCTGTAGCAACCGATTGCGCTTTGCACGAGAAAGACATAGTTGATAGCCGACCGACTGACGACGTCTGATAGCCCGATGTACACGCTTTGTTTCGTGCGGACACCACGAAGCACACATCCGTACGTGATGGCGTAATACACGGCCAGTTGAAGCACGATGGCAGCGAAGTTGGGCACCATGCTGCTCTTCACCAAGATGACGTTGTCCATACGCTGGGACACGAATTCGAGCTGTCCATCTCGTAGAATGTGAGAATGTTGAACACCGCTCCATCCAACCTCGCCGAGCATCGTTGCTGTCACGTATTCCAGCGTGGATTGCTGGTTCTGTGGCTCGATTGTCATTCGATGGCCTGTTGAGTCCACCAGGACGTGATCGCCAAGGTAGTCAGTCGGGTACGCCGTCATGAACACAGAACCGTCCCTGGCGTTGATGTCGATGGTTCGACACGAGCTCTGTTTGGACAGTTCAGTCAGTCCAATCTCTGCTCGATGTTTAGCTTCTGCAGGCGAAAATGTATCGGTGCAAACAGGAGTCAGGATATCGTTCCCTTCCCACGGCACGCTGTAGCCCACCACGACCTGGCCATCACTGGCTACGTGCGCACGAGGCATGATTGTCGTGTAGCCGTCAAACACAACGCATGGCTGGCCGTCACATTGGAAGGTTGACGAGAAACCAAAGAAGGCCGATGACACGGTCGTCACAGTGTGGTCGAAGTACATAATGCGAGCATTGCCACTGGTGGCTCGGTACTCGGTCAGGACGTCTTCGTATAACAAGAAGTAATCACCCATGGCAGCAAACGACGCATTGGGCTTTGGCGACAGGATCTTTAAGTACTGGTCCAAAATCTTGGACGGTGCGACGTAGTGCACGGCACAGTTGACATCGAACTTGGCCGACGAACACAGGGCGTTGCACTGCCCATAGTGTGAATCGTTCAGCTTGTCCATCCTGAGCAAGGGGGCGCTTCGAATTGAATGATCCAGCTGAATCGATACATTGTGTCGCTTTGCAATCGTGATGAGGCATTGGGCGGGGTCGACGTTGATCCAGCCAGCGTTCTTGATGAGTGACTCATCTGCAATCTTGGCGGCGATAAGTCTTGGGATCACGGGGTTGCCAGGGCCTCCAAAGAGCAAGCTGGCACTTGACAACGTCAGCTGGCCCTTGTAGCCGTCGCAGCAGACTAACATATAGATGTACACCAGAACGGCCAGAATGACAGCAGCGACGTCAGCATTCAGCAGCTCCGCACACACCCACAGTCCCAGGGAAATACGTGGCTCTGCCAGCTGGGACATCGACACCCATGGGCCACGCACGCGGACTACCGGCATCGGCACGACATTTGACGCTTGAACGCGCCGCGTCGCCATGCCGATCGTCATGCTTACCCACAAAGGCAATCGCACGTGTCGGCGCTACCTTCTCACCCTCGTTGCTCCAGCTGCCAGCCTCGAGTAACGACGGACCCCTCGGTGCGCTTTTATAGTAGCATTATTGCCAATAGGAATATAGGAATGGTCTGATGTTGACCGATTCACGCAGGTCGCGAAAGTCTTTAGATTGTCCTTATAGCGCGCTGACTCAAGACCTGCAGCGCATGATTCAACTGACAGGTCGAAGGTGCCTTCTGCGGATACACTTGCGTCATGCGACGGAAATTGAAGCGAGCAACTGAGCGACATTGTCCGCAATATCGCGCAATTGCTGGTAGAGAACGTGACCGCTGTATTTTTTTCCATAGTCGCCTGACACCTAGCTTCATAAACGTCACTTCAGTCTTGCTATCGAACGCGCCACTGCAGGATCATCCAGATGCGTCAGACCAAGCCCATATACGCACCAGCCTTTCGTGTTTACGAACTTTCCATTCCGCTGTTGCGGTACGAGTACAAAGCGCCGTACGACCGAACTCAGTATCTGCGTTCATTCGACTGCCGAGACCATTAATCAGACGTGAAAAGATCATGCACACGCTATTCAGAGAAGCTGCCAAGACGTGCTATCTCGCTGTTTATTGGATGGTACATTGCGCTTCCATGCCAGATGATTTGGTCCTGTGGCTAGTTCTGTACACTATCGTGAACACTGGTTCGAGACACTTGCTTGAGCTCTACACACCCGCCAATATCACCGACAAGCCGCTTTGCATCCACTGGTGGCACGAAAAAATGGCAGCCAGGTTCGACAACGACGCAAGGATGGTGATTCTCGTCATTGCGCTCTATCTCGTGCAAACGCCACAACGTTATGCTGAGCTGGTTGTCCAGATTCAGGAGCCCACCGGCCCACGCCATGAAAAAGTTTGGAAGCAAGTCGCGAACTCGAACAACCCCATCAGGAACGAACACAAAACCCAACTTGACAACTACTTCCTTCCGGATGAACACTCCGCGGTCACAGACGACAACGAGGCATTCTTCGAGACTGGATGGAGGCATTCTGACCCATCGCAAGTGGATCACTCCCACAATATCCTCGACGTGCGCTCCCAAGCAATACACCTCAAACGCATTTTTGTCCCGTATAGGCTTCACGGCGTGGACTCGGATGCCGGTGAGACGACTGAATATTTCAATTCCCACGATGGGCACGACTGTGATGCACATAACATAGCCAACATTAATGCGACTCGTATAGACGTCGTCGTTGTCCTGGCGAGAGGATATATAGCAGCCGTGCGATGTCATCTGAAATCCGATAGCGACCGTTGCCACAGCGACCAAGCACACTGCGGAGTCTTGAGCACGCGCATATTGTCTGGTACGAATGGCATTGCGCGATACATTGCGACGGATCACGGCTCGCCCACATGCACTAATAATGTATAACTGCAGGATCGATAGCAGTGCAAGCGCGTGGAGTGGTAGTCGATCGGCTGTGCTAGCTCCCCATGGAAACACTTGCTGGTACGCTGGCCCGACCCAGGCGAGGACACCCGTCGCACTAAAACAGCCAAAACGCTTTGGGCAAGGAAGATGTAGTTTAGCGATGATCGACTGATGACGTCGGATAGACCGACGTGAATACTTGGCGTGGTGTCGATGCCTTTGAGCACGAATCGGTATGTGACAGCGTAGTACACGGCTAGTTCGAGGACAATGATGGCAAAGTTTGGCATCATGCTGCCCTGGATCACACGGATGACGTCGGTTTGGAGCGAGAAGGTACGCATCACACCGTTTTCAAGCATATATGAACGCTGCTTGCCACCCCACGCGAGTTCATCCATCGTTGTCGACGTCACAGATTCCAATATGAATCGCTGGAACTGAGGCTCAATGGTGACGCGATGGCCGGACGCGTCGATAAGAACGTGGTCGCCCAGGTAATCGGTGGGGTAGGCTGTCATAAACAAAGTGCCATTCGCCGACGTGACGTTGATTGTGCGGCATGAGTTCATAGATGCGATCTTTGCCAGTTGCGTCTCAACCCGATGCTTGTTCTCGGTCGGTGTGAATACGTTGGAACAAGATGGCTGGAGGCGCTCATTCGTTTCCCAGGGGACACTGTAGCCAAGCACGAGACGACCATCTCGAGCCACGTACGCACGCGGCAGAGTCGAGATGTATGCATCAAATACGACGCATCGCTGGCCATCACACGTGTACGTCGATGAGAGTCCAAAGAACACCGAGGACACAGTCGTCACCGGGTGATCGCTGTACTTGATGCGAGCGTTACCGCTGGTCGCACGATACTCGGTCAGATTGGCATCACATAGCAGGTAGTAATCGTTCAGCTCAGCAAATGAAGCATACACGTTGGGTAAAAGTGCGCGTAAATACTGGTCCATGATCTTCGCTGGGGCGAGATACTGCACATGGCACCCGTCGTGGAACGCCATCGAAGCGCAATCTGTGCTGCATTGCCCATAGTAGGACGTGTTTAACCTGTCTAGCCGCAGCAATTGTGCACTTGGAATCCCTGGCTCGAGTTGCATCGTGATGTTGTGGCGTTTAGCGATAGTCATGAGGCAGAGCGCAGGATCGACATTGATCAAAGTCTGCGTCGATGTGTCGGCAATTCTCCAAGGCCTGTCTGCAAACCACGACGCCACAAGCAATGACTCGATGGCGTTCCCAGACCAGCCAAATAATATGCTTGAGCTAGACAGCGTCAAGCTGCCTTTGTAGCCGTCGCAAGTCGTCAGCAGGAACACGTACACGCCGATCGCCAACACCACTGCACACACGTCTGGGTTGGGCAAATCCGAGCACAACCACCGCGGCCACCACGAAGCCCCACCAACACGCACCACATTGCGTGCGTGAGCGTCGGCAGCTGCATGGACCCTCGCCATGGCATTGCCGCACAGCGACTGTGGTGGGCAGGAATCGGCCACACAGTCAGGCACGAAACGACGCGAAACAACGGCCGACCCGTTTCATGTGGTCCACACTACCATTATTGCGTCTCTGGCCTGGAATTATTCCTGGCAGCAAGTTATTCCTGGCAGCTCAGGGCGTTTGCAACTCCCTGAACGGGCACTCAAGTCCTGCACATCATGGCACAACGGGATTCATGATCATGGGCGTGATGCGACTGCCAGTGATGAGGTAATGGGTCCTTGTGGATCTTTTACGATGACGCGTTATCAACGCTCTGTGTCGCCCAGTGAGCGTGTTGAAGGGTTGCTGGAAGTGCGCCAAGAATTCGTTCTGCATGGGAGCGATCTTCTACCAACTGGAAAGTGGGTTTCTATGTGCAAGGCGCCCGTGAAGGTACTGATCGGATGGTCGGAATGAGCAGCAATTGTGACAGAGAGAGGAGAAATTAAGGTATATTACGTCCTGACAGACCGAATACCCCCTGGGGGATGGTTTACCCCCCATGTACCCCCCCATGTAGATCGCTATATAATCGATCGGTGTTCTGAAAAACGACGCTCAGTCCAGTGGCCGAGGTCGCTGTCCAATTCAGCAATTATGACGAAATTGAGCTCACCAACCACGCGTGATACGCCGCGTCCGCGTTGGCAGCAGCGATCAGCAGTATTCAATGACCGAAATTGAGCTCACCAACCACGCGTGATACGCCGCGTCCGCGTTGGCAGCAGCGATCAGCAGTATTCAACAGCAATAGACAAATCGGTATGTGTGTGCTTCAAAGGGAGACGAGTGCAGCAACCTCCAATTAGCGGAGAGTCGAGGCAGTCGACGGAGCAAACTTGTACGCTTCGATGGGGCGAGCTTATCTGGTGCATCGTCTGTTTGTTGGAAACGATGGCTAAAGTACGCCTTGTCGTAAGATTTGCGATTGCGAAAGACATTCGATTCCGTGCATATTCGTGGTAAACCGAGATTTCAGCATTCAACGTTCTCGACGTTGACGCTGACGAGGTATGAAAAAGGTGCCATGCTCAGTTACCTTAACATCAAGTGTGTATTATCTGTCATGTGTAAGGTCTTCTGTCTGCGATGACAGGTACCATAGGTGCAGCACACCTATCCGTTCCCTCCCGTGGAAGTCCTGGAGCCGCTTTCCATCGAGCGCGCTCATGCATCAACAAGTGTTCTAGTTGTAACCATCACACTTGCCGCGCACGTTGTCTGCCGCCTTCGATGGCAACGACTTAACCACTGACGGCGTCGCGGTGTTGCGGTTGTCCGCGGCGATCGACTCACTGGCGGAGGTCTTCGTCACACTCGGGCCAGCAGCCGCGCTGGCCGTCGTGTTCGCCACACTGGGGGTAGCCGTCGCACTGGCCGAGGTTTTCGACACACTCGGGCTAGCGGAAACGCTGGTTGTCGCCTTCGACGCACTTGGGCTGACCGACTCCTTGGTCGGCATATCCAGCACACACGGGTCAGCCGACACAGTCGGACTAGCCGGCACAGTGACCGTCGCGTTCAACGAACTCAGAGCAGGCGCCACACTACCCGTCGACTTCGACACCCTCGAGTTCGCTGTCACTGCGGCCGTCCACGTCGACGTACTCGGAGCAGCAGACACACTCGACGTCGCCTGGACCCGAGCTCATGCTGGTGTGGCTTCCTCCGCCTTCGTGCTGCCACCCATCATGTGGCCATCCTTGATCTCCACCCACTCGACCGCACGCGATGGCGTTGCTGGCACGTGGCAATCCACC
>NSDO01000237.1:17318-42422 GCA_002286825.1 Lagenidium giganteum
TCGATGGCGTTGCCCGACACGACCCACTTCTTCTCGAGTGTCTGGTGACTAGCGGCGTTGGCGATCTCGGTGATGTCGCTGGCTTTGACGTGAAGGTCTTGGCTGGCGACAGCGGTAGAGGTGGTGAGGCACATCGCCGCCGTGGCGAGGAGCGCTGGACGCAGAAGGTTTTGCTTGCGGAAGAACATCGTTGTGATGCGGAGAGAGCAAATGGAAGAATGATCGACACGAGCGCGAGCGAGCAAGGTAGTGTGAGCGCTATGGAGATCGCCACCCTTCGAAGACGGACATGTCGGACCACCTTCACCGGTGTAGGCTGCTGGACACCGCTTGCCGTGCAAGTTGCTTGAGCCACGAATCGTGGTCACCGACGTGCGTCACAAGCCATGGCTCATCCATCATTCGGTTTTCCAGCTGCATAAGCCGCGCTGTTCGTGTGTCGATGCGGGTTTTCTCCGTCGCCTGCGTTATGGGTGTCTCTGTCGCTCTGTCCGTTAACTGCGTTTTCCATGTCAGGCGAGTTGGACTTGATCGTCAGTGCACTTTGATGGACGCCAGACATGATGTGTGTCCATCATCGCATCGTCTTTTTCGGTGTGTGGCTAATCGCTTCTTGCAACTCACGGGCGCTGTCGCACGAACTGCTGTGGAACAAACATCACGGAAGCAGCAGTCAATGTGACATCGGATCGATCGGGTGTTTATTGTCGCGCTCATGGTCAAATTTTCATCAGCGATTGGCAGCCGCCACGGCCACGTCAGCGGTCAAACTGCCCTGGATATTGAGAAGTAGCGCTTGCGGTCGTCGTCAAGGATACGTGAGAGCTACTTACCATTCACATGAGTTCGTCTGTCGCTCCATCAATTCGAATGCTCTCATACTTCAAGGCAATGAATCGCTGGTCTGGTGATTCATCGTGCTCCACGAGCCCATAAGAATGCGTCGCCCACGTAGTCGACTGGATAGGATGCATTAATGCTCGGCAGCAGGGAGTAGAGGCTCATGGATATAGGCGTGGGCATCCGCAGAAGCTCGTGCCAGTTGTTGTGAATCCATCAGTCACCATCCAGAGACCCTCTCTTTCGTGTGGTCCACACGTCCATTATTGTACGAATAATGTGAATATTTGCAAGTTCGAATTTGACCTTGAAAGGCCGCACCCAACGCATCCACAAACCAACCGACAGCCCGACTGCGATGGATATGGCCGCTGGTCCCATTGGTTCGTCGGCTGCAGCACGCCCAGTGCTGTGGCAATTCCGCGAGAGATACAAATCATTCATGGCGCATGAGCTGACGGTCCAGTTTCCAGACTTTGCTGCTGCGCTCGTGATGGCGCTGGACGCGATGATGGTGCAGCAGGAAGCTCAGAGTGAGCGTGTGCTGATGGTGCTGCGTGAAAAGGACGAGCTTGTGGACGAGTTGGAGCGTGAGGCGCGTGTGCTGCGGCAGCAGATACAGACGCAGTCGCGTGGCAGCGCACATGCGAGTCGCCATGTGGGGACCCAGGTGTCGGTCACGTCAAAACCCAGTGAAGTGTCGAAGGTGACGGCGCAATTGCAGCAGCGCATTGAAGAACAGGAAGAGCAGATTGACGTGTTGTTGGACGAGCTGCATCGGTTGAGGAAGGAACACGAAGCGTGCAGTGGCTCCGCTGGTGGTGGACGTGACGATGGAGGCCGAGAGATGCTACAGGATGGGTCAACTCAGACGACGATGGACATGCCGTCGAAGACCGAGACAGCAGTGCAAACGCCAGTGACTTCGTTGTGTGATGTGGGGACGATGACGGACGACACACCGAGGGCGAAGATCGCGATGCTGCAGCAACAAATGCACGACCTCGTGGCACGAAACGACGAGTTACAGGCTCAAATCGCTGAGGCTGTCGATGTCAGCAGCTGCGAAGAGGTTCAGGAGTCGCCGATCCGCCAGTATGAGAAGCTATTGCAACACGCATTTGAGTTGATGCAGAACTCGATGAGTTGTGTACAAAGCGAGTGGGATCTGTGGTCGATGGACGCAGATCTCCATGCAGATGCCTGCATCAGCGCATCACATGAGCTCCAGGCGAAGGATCTGCAGGTGGCACACCTAAACGATATTGTCCACGACCTCAGACAGCGGTCTATGTCGTTGCTGGACACCCCATCATCACTACTGCTCGAGTCACTGCCGCAAGAAGATTCTGGGATTTCAGCGAAGGCAACATTAGAAGGCGCAACAGTGTCGGGAATGGAAGTGTGTCCAGAGACCATTCGTCGTGCATTCCGCTTTGTTCGACATCAACAAGTGGGCGTCAACGGATGGCACCAGTGTGCCCGGCAAATGGCGAAGCTAATAGCCCAAGATGAACCAGACCAGGCGTGGCAGAAGATTGTTAGTGGTGTCCGCGAGTGGGCGCAGTGGGAGGCTATTCACTTGTCGGAAGTCCAGGCGCTCAGGCGAAAGCAAAACACCTTGGTACGAAGCTTTCATCACCGCATCGATTGTCTGCGGGGAGCAGTGATACATTTGAAGCAAGATTTAAGCGACTACAAGAGCGAGAACGAAGCCTTGCGACGCATTATCCAAGCACCCGTCGCTCAGCAAACGCGCTGCGATGAACAAACATGTGTTGAGCGAGATTTGGATGCCAAGGTGCTACTTGCTCGAGTTCATGAACTGGAACAAGTGGTCTTGGAAAAAGACGAACAACTGCAAATAGCCCATCGCGTCGTCGACATTGCCAGTATGACATCGGATACGGCAGCTGGCGTTGATCGACGCAATGAAGCCATTCAGCGGATCATGGCAAATTTGAAATCCATCCAGGAACAGAAAGTTCAAGACGCATGGCTTGCTCAAGAGAGCATAGCGCGTGAAGCCGAGTTCATCGCCCTGAAGCAAGATGTGAATATGTTGAGCTGCAATCTAGAAGACGTAACGCGCCAGAAGCAGGTCATGGAACGTGAAAATGAAGCGTCGGCAAAGGAAAAGAGCGAACTCAAAGCACGTATTGATCACCTGGAAGCTGTACGGATCGCGGATGGTCATGTTGTCAGCTCAACTTCTGTTGTGAGGGATTCTGGTACGTCGCCAATGCGTTGAGGGGTTGGTAGCATCTGGTTCTGACGTGTTCTCTGCAGCGGCATACTACCTGGCAAGACTGTCCATTTCAGAGCGGAATCGAGAATATTTACTGGAGGAGCTGCAAAGACTTCGTCGCCATGCAAGGTTTGTGGAGCAATCTGTCTGTGATTCACAAGTACCTGGGCGACAAGACCGAGTATCAGCCGTGCTCCAGCAGCTCCAGGAAGCCCATCGCAGCTCCATTGACGTGTTAGCCAGCATACGTGGCGCACAGTCTGCTGATACCCGATGGAACTTGCTTATTGCACAAAATCGCTCGCTGTGGAAGATATGCTGCACGCTTGGTCATCATATCCAGAAAATATCACCAGCTCCAGCGAGTGGCTCTCGATACGACTTCGAGATGGCTCTGAAACTGGAAACGCTGATCCAAAAGGTCTACGAACTCGAAAAGTCGCGAGTGGATCTCCATGCTCAAGGCACTGGTGCAGATAGTGATGGGATGGTTAGCACGAGTAGCCATAATGACGGAGGTGTGGGTGCGAACTCATCAACCACGCACGACGCGCTGCCTTCGCGTGGCCTGCAGCGATCAACAGTATCGAATGAGTCGCAAGGGACGAGATCGGGTGAAGAGGCGCCGTTACGGGCAACAGACATTATTGGGACGCAACAGAGCGATCGAAGCCACCCGCTTCGGCGCTCGAGAATGGAGGAGAAGGCAGTGGAAGTAAATGAGCATGTGCCCGCTCTTATGACGCCAAGGAGTGCTGATGGAGCATCAAAGCAGTCGACTGAGCATGCGCGCCTGCGACGTCGTCAACAACAGTTGGAGCAAACAAACGCGCGACTTGTCAAAAGCCTGGAGCAAGTGCTCGCTCGAGCCGACTTTGAAGCAGCAAACAACTCCAAGTTGTCGAAGAAGCTCGCTAGATGCGAGAAGAAGCTTGCTGATCTGGAGCAGCATATCAAGGTGGGCCAGATTCACACAGAAGCCAGAGAAGATCAGCGAGACGGCCACAGCCAAACAAACCTTCTTGAACGTAATGAGCGAGTTGAAGAACTCGAGAAGGCACTTGCGAATCGAGAAAGCGAAAATTTGCAGCTTGTACAGACACTATGTGAAGCCAACGAACGTTGTCGAGCTGCAAACGAATCTGTGGAGTCTCTGACACGCGAGCTGAAGGAATGTCGGTCGCAACATCAAAACTCGGACGTGAATGATCAGATCAGAGCGATCCAGCAACAACTACAACAGGCAGAACAAGAAAAAGACGCCCTCATCAAGACAAACACGGAGCAACTGAAGCAGATTCAGGAGTTGAAATCGTTTAAGGAGAAGGTTGACGAGCGGCGTAAAGCGACAGCAAGCCAGAGCACCGACACCTCTGATCTCGGTGAAGGGCGAGAGCTGATTGTGCAGCTTCGTGGCCGACTAGAAGAGGTGGAAATGCTGTTGGAAAAAGAACGCTCCCGCTACGAGCGACTGCAAACGTCTATGCAGAGAAAGCACACTCGATTAGTAGAAGACGAACGGGACGCATTGGTGTCGTTGCGTGAAGAGAAGGCAAAGTATCAGCTCATGGTCAACGAACTTCGGCAGCGACATATCAATATTCGACACGAATTCCATGAATACCAAGCAGCTTCGGTTGAGGCTCACAGCGAGAGCGAGAAACGGATCAAGTTTCTGATGAAGTGTCTGCAAGAATGCTGCAAGAAATTGGATGGTCATGTCCAGAAGAAAGATATGAGTGTGCGCGAGTTCTATGACGGCTTGATAAGAGCTGCCAAAGCCATCGGAAGAGCTCGGTCCACGGATTTGAGGATACATTCCACAACAATCAAGGACTCAGGGGGAGATGACACGAGCCAACTCAACGACTTGTGGCAGATTCGATGTGCAAAACTTGAGAATGAAGTCCATCTCGCGCAAGTGAAGCAGGGCACGTTCCACGAAATGCTTGAACGACTCGAGAACCAAGTAGCTGTGATGGGTGACGAGCTACGTTCCAGAACCGAAAACGAGGTCACATTGGAAGAGAAGTGTGCAGCGCTACGCACCGACCTGGCAAACCTTCGAGCGCATTGTTCATCGCTAGCGTCGCGAAACAGTGAGCTAGAAAAAGAAGTGCACGAGTTGGACGAACGGGCTACAAAGAACACAGCCGAAGTGTCCCGTGTCAAAGGCGCGATGCAACGGAAATCCGATTTGATGGAGATGCAACGTAAGAAGTACAATGAAGTTGCCCAGGAGCTGGACACTGCGCTAGTGAAGATTGCTGAGTTGATGCGCGTGGAAAAAGCGTACGAGGCTTTCCAGCAGAAAATGCGGGATCAATCGGTTCACTACGAAACGTTGAAACGAGATGTGAGCATGTATCACGAAGATCTTGCCGAGCTGACGTCGAAATTGGACAAGGAAAGGAACCAAAATGCATTTTTGGCAGCACGCATCACGTCCCTCAAGTGCGACAACACCAACTTGCGGACTAGGCTGAAAGATGAAGTAAAAAAGCAAAGCGACCATGTGCTCACTGATATCGAGAACAGACGCGGCGAAGCTAATCAAACCCTCGTGTCTTTGAAAGCAGAAGTACAATCGCTCAAGCAACGCGTGATGAAAAAACAACAGTTGCTATTGGATTGCCAACAAAAGCTGCAGGAGACTCTCCAAGAGCTGGAGGCACAGCGCACCAAGGCAACGGCGCTGGCACAAGCGAACAAAGAAGTCGTGCACTCCAAACGAATTGCTCAAGAACTTGCGTCAAAACAAGTTGCATCGCTCTACGATGAATGGCAAGGCCACACACGAAAAGTGCAGCACCAGTTGGACGGATTGCGCGCGTCCGTGTTCGATGTCATTGAAACCTTTGTCACCTGTTCAGACAACGATGACGCAGATTTGCATGGGCGATCGCGATCATCATCCTTCACAACAGCGTCAATGTATTCAGGCCCAGAACACGACGAGAGTGGCGAAGATGAGCTGGTGGAAATGCAGAAGTGGACGGAGCTGTCGTCCAATGACCTGAAAACGCTTCGGATATCCAGCAGTACCGGCGCACGGCTAAAGCAACACGCTCATGACACTGCTATGAGACGAAGACTGCTGCATGAGCTGGAGCAAGCGCTTGAAGCAAACCCTGAGGATTGTCGTGCCGAGCTTAGCCACTCTTTAACGTATTTGCAACAGGTGAGCCAACGAATGCCAGCAGCATCAGTCGGAGGCTAGTTTCAGTACTGCGGTTCAAGATTTACTAGCAGCATCAGCACCGACTCCACCACCATTGGTCCTCCGTGCAATGCATCAGGCCTGATCTGGTGAATTCAATTCAATCTACTCGCAACAACTAGAACGAGCACATCCGTGAACCAAAAGTGGCAGTCGTGGCAAAACTAAGCACGAGACGTGAATAGAAAGTTTCTATTGAGTATCGACTATGCTGATGATGGGTTCAAAGGCGGCCACCAATGTGTCCTCCCACCCGTTTGTGATTTTCCCACCTTGGACGAAAGACGTAACAGCCGGCGCCCACTAACATCCTGCGCTCACCCATCGCATCGTGGTCAGCAGTCTGTGTTTCCCGGAACGTGACTGGATAAACGAGATCAAATTTTCCAATCATGTGCCGATGCAATACTTGGAGGAAGGAGGAAAGTGAGGTGTATTGAATCTTACACGGACTCTGTAGCGATCGAAGCAAAATCAAGAGTGAATTACAGGTAAGTGATCTCATGCATGTCTATCTTCTGCTATGCTACTGACCAATCGTCTGATGGATGGTTGGGAGCTCGTCTTGGAATGGATGGTGATGGAGGATGTGTGTCGTGACGTGTCGTCGATGGCTGGTTTGTAGGATGCATGTTCATTTTATACAGCATGTCGCTAACTGTATCTACGTGCATTACACTCTCCCCCAACAAAGCGAAGCTTGTAAGCGTAGAAACTAGTTGCAATAGCGATGGTTGGGCTTCTTCGATCTGGCCGAAGTCGAGGTCGATGCTGGACCGACTGCGGTGTATTGACGCTCGGATGCTTGGCGTTGGCGAAGTTCTGCGATCACACGCTTCCAATGGCTAACATGCTTGATGTTCTTTTCGAGTTCCCACGTATTTTCGTGATTCGGCAAGCCGTGCCACTTCACCAAGTACTCGGGCTTGCGGTTGAAGATGCGTTTGCGAACTAGAGATTCAATGATGTGCAACTTTTCGCCAGACTGATCGAAGACAACAGGGCTTGACTTTGCAATCGCTCTTCCTTCGAAGCGATCAGGGTTACTGTTGTAAGCTCGGAGTTTATCAACGTTGAAGTTCTTGGAAAGATGCTTCATGTTGTTCGGTAAGTCGAGCGTTGCGACGTTATTGCGTAGTCTCGTGATACGGAATGGACCGATAAAGCGCGGAATAAGCTTTTGCGGGAGCGGACACTAGCATCGGCGGTCGCGTGACTGACGTTTAAGTCAGCCGTTGACAGCAAAACTAGATCGTCAATTTTGAAGGAGACTTCCCGGCGCTTCTGATAGTAGTAGCGTTTCTGACAGTTCTTGTGTGCGTTCTCAATGATTGTTTGTCTGCGTTCGACAAAGCGAAAAGCGTGCTCAACACTTGACCAAGTCGTTGCGGCACTTCCAGCTTCGTTCGATGGGGTGGCTGGATTACGAGGCTGTCTGCCTGTGTCAATGAAGAACGGCGACATCTTGGAAGACGTCGAGACGAGCGTTGCATGGGCATACTCAATCATCGGCAAGTGTTCATTCCCGTCTTTGCCGTGGTACGAGATCGAGCAGCGCAGCGAGTCTTCCAAGGTTCAGTTATGCCTTTCAGTTTGGCCATCTGCTTGCGCACGATGTGCCGTTGTCATCGCGGAGCGAATCTCCATGAGCTCCAACAGAGCAGTCCAAAACTTTGACGTGAATTTCGGATCGCGGTCGGAGATAATCGAAGACGGGATGCCATAATGACGAATGACATGCGCAAAGAACAAACAACCAGTTTTGCCATCGAGACCCTTAGCGTCGCACCCTCCTCCCCCGACGAGGTCGGAGCCGGCGGGCGAGAGAGCGCATCAGCGACAACATTAAGCTAGCCAGGAAGATGATGCAGCGCGAAGCGGAAAGTCGAGAAGAAATCGAGCCAACGAGCAAGTCGAGGCGATGCTGCAAAAACCACTTGCACGCAGAGTTGTCCGTGTACACGTCGAACTCAGTGCCAAGAACGCGGTCTTGAATGCGAACAACTCCTTTTCATGAACTGGCCAATTAAGCTCACTCTTGCTGAGCTTCTTGCTGAAGAAAGGCACAGGCATATCTTCGCCGTCGTGCATCTGCGACAAGACGCCACCAATGCAGGCATCACTAGCATCTGTCGCGACGATGAACGGTTTCTCAAAATCCGGAAGGCGCAAGACTGGCGCTTGCTGCAGAGCTAACTTTAGTGCATTGAAAGCACGTTGTTGATCACCTTCCCAAACCCAGTCCGCATCTTTCTTGATAAGCTGACTGAGCGGCAGGGCGAAGTCGGCAAACTGATGAATGAACCGGCGATAGTATCCAGCGAGACCCAAGAATCTCACCAAGTCATTAGCATTCTTCGGTTCCGGCCATTCTGCAAATCGCGCGTGTTTTGCTAGAATCGACATGGAGCCCTTGATCAGAAATCGTATGACCGAGGAAGTTAACCGAGCTCTGACCAAAGTCACACTTGCCAAGTCGCGCGTACAACTTGTTTTCGCGAAGCACTTCAAACACAGCGCGGAGATGTTCGGCGTGCTCCGCTATGTTCCGAGAGAACACACAGATGTCATCAAGGTAGCCGATCACGAACGGAAACTTCATGAACAGTATGCGCATCAAGCGCGGCCAAGTACCTTGCATGCCAGCGAGACCCATAGGAGCAGCTTTCCATTGATAAATCTCGTGGTTAGTTCAAAAAGCCGTGTACTGGCGACTTGATGGAGCCATTTGCATTTGATCATACCCACTTGCAAGATCCAACAACGAGAAAAACGTTGACCCGGCCATGCGGTCGAACAGTTCTTCAATGTGCGGTAGTGGAATCTTTGCGACGTCCGAAACCGAGTTGATGTGGCGATAGTCGATCACCCATCGAATCGGCATGTTCGGATTATTGAAATGAAGCCATTCAACCCGAGACGGAAATTTGCCAGTGACTGGATCCTTGTTGGGCCCACCAAAGATATTGGATACCCAAGGCGAATCAGACACTTCAATCCATGACTTCCGGAGCAACTTAGCAACAAACTTGTCCAGTGCTTTGAAAGTCGAAACGGAGCTCTGGCACTTGTCTTTGCACCGAGCTTCAAATGGATCTCATGCGCGATGTCTCTTTCCGGTAGTAACACAGCAGGCAGCTCCTCCGGAAATACGCCTTGAAATTCAGCAACAAGTGGCTGCAACTCAGGCGGCACAGACTTTGTCTTTGCGCTGGGTTTCACACCCAAGTGGTACACTTCAGCATAATTCCCACGCTGGAGTTCGTCGGCAAAGGCGCTTGGTTCGACTGACACAAGTTGAGGGTGCTCTATTGAAGGACATGATTCGAACTCAATTGTGTTGGTTTTCCAGTCGATCCTTGGATTGAACTGACGTAACCACGGAGTGCCAAGGATGACATCGTGATTATCAGAGAGCGGCCAATCAACAAACGCAATGGCATTGAAAGTCTTCTCGTTGAACGTTACCGTTTCTACGCAGCGAGACACCTTCTGAGCTTCGTTTTTGTTCCATCGAATCGTTCAGCTGACACTTCAATTTCGGAGACCTTGTTCAGAGCAAGTCCTGGACGCACAATGTTGTGGTCGGCACCACTATCGATGAGAATAGTGATGGGCTTGTCGTTCAGCATGCCGTTCACACGCAGAAGATCGCTGTAGTGCCTTGGAGCTGGCGGTTCCTGAATCTTCGCAACACTCATGCGGATTGTCTCAAGAACATCCACGGAAGATGGACCTGAGACTGGCTGCAATGACGTGTTGTTTGCACTGAAGCGTCCTGACGATGACGAAGTCCCACGTTGCTGACGCTTTCGACATTCGTTCAAACGATGAGGCTTTCGACAGTAGAAGCAAAGGTTATGCTTGCGGCAATCCTCTTTCGAGATCATGCGCGCGCATTGTCGATTTCCATCGGAGTCGGACCATCATGCTGCGGTGGCGCAGGCGGTGGAAACTTGGTCCGCGGGGCGAACCGTTGCTTCCTGCCGTTGCCGTTGTTGTTGTTCGGACGGTGGTTCGACTGTTTGCCATGTCGCAATGAGACAGCATGCGTGCGAGCATACGTCTGCGCAGAAGCAATTGCATCGGTCGTTGTCTGGAACTGTCGTAGCTTCACCTCTTCGCGAATTTCAGTGATCAACCCTTTCGGAAAGTGTGGGACCTTGTCCAGGTCGGACATGTCTCGTATTTTCCGAATGATTTGTCAGAACGCATTAACATACTCATCAAGAGAGTTGAACTGATTCTGTCGTAGACGAAACAACTGATCGCGCAAGTCTTCCTGTAAGTCCGTTGGAGTGAACTCCTGAGTGAGCAGCATCTCCAGATGTCGAACGGACGGAATGCTACCATGGTTTGTACTGTACTCACGCAACCATGCGGCAGCCGAGCCAGTCAGACTTGGCAACATCAGCGATAGCGGTCTTTCTTGCGGAGCGTTGTTGTCGAACGGAATGTTCTTGGACCGGAAGAAGAGCTTTGCACGAAAGAATAAGTCTGCAACATCTGTTTTGCCGTCGAACTTACGCATTGCCAGTCCTTCGACACGGAGTTCTCGAGATCGAGTGTCTTCAGCAGGCTGTACAACAGGCTGGGCAATCGGCAAACGCAGTGAGTCCAGCATCTGTTGTTGCATCTGTTGTTGCAACCGCATTTGTTGTTGCATCATATTCCGGTGCTCTTCGAACATGCGCATCATCATCTCCATTGGCGTCATCTCCATCTGGGTGTCTTCTGACATCTTGATGGACTTCGATCAGTCGAGCAGATGTGCAGGATGTGGATGAGTGAGCAACTGTTTGTGTTACACACAACGCGGAATAAATTCTCAGACAGTTGAACACAGATGTGATCAAAAACCGATTTTTATTTGTTTTATCCGCAGGTTTAATCAACAATACTTTGTCAATCCCACACGTAATGTACGTTTCTGCGTCGATAATCTTCGTCAGCTGGAGGTGGATCAGTCGTTCGGCTCTTGCTGTTCGTTCGTCACTCACCACACGTGTCTTGGTGTGACTGAGCAAGACTTTCGTCAGTCGATGCGCCTTGTCGAGCAATTCGATTAAGTTATCACGCGCCTTCTCGAGGTTTTCGGGTTGACGAACGGACGTACCGAGAAACGTTGCACCAGGTTTGTACAGTGAACACTTCGAACGGGCGCGAGGCCTCCAACTCGGGTCGGATAGTTCGGATAGTCGGACAGTCGGACGTCGGACAGTCGACTTGGAATCTTCCAGGAACACTCTACCGTCACCGCACCAGAGAGACAGAATAATTCAGTCCACGACGGTTTGGATTTATGGACGGTAAAAGTATCCCCTAACCTTTAACCGAGGCTTTAACACTGCCGGGTAAACTGCGACCACAACAGCCGAGAATAACTACCAAATCAGGCAAAGGGACAAAATACCCAGGGACAAAATACCCAGAAAAGTAGGGACGAAAATACCCGGAAAAGTAGGGACCAAATACCCTGCTCACGTGTGACGTGTGAGCCTTCCTCCCCCGACAAGAGCGGTGTCTGGGGTGGGCGGACCGGCGGACGAGCGGACGGCGGACGGGCAGAGGCCGGAGGCAGCGGAGACGGCTGCGCGACGTCGGAAGCTGCTGACGGAGGGCAACCGAACGGAGTCGCGGCGGCGAGGAAGCGGAGGACGGAAGCGGACCAACAAGTGCTACCAAGTGTAGCGATCAAAGCAAAATCAAGAGTGAATTACAGGTAAGTGATCTCATGCATGTCTATCTACTGCTATGCTACTGACCAATCGTCTGATGGATGGTTGSGAGCTCGTCTTGGAATGGATGGTGATGGAGGATGTGTGTCGTGACGTGTCGTCGATGGCTGGTTCGTAGGATGCATGTTCATTTTATACAGCATGTCGCTAACTGTATCTACGTGCATTAAAGACTCTGTGGGATAGTGCAAGAATCAATTATACAATCAATAATGTATTGATAACAACTTTATGTAGAGGTACCTGGTTGACGTGCGTCGGCTTTGCGGAGCAAATTCACAACAGTCCGCCATGCGTAGATGCTGTTTTCGAGGGGGTCGGTACATTCGGAGTTGTCGCAGTATCATGCCGCTGTCTCCAACAACGTGGAGCGGGGTAAAATTGTTGGTGTTCGCTTGGCGGAGACCGTGAATGAGGCCTGTGTACTCGGCCACGTTGTTGGTGGTAGTTGTTACACGGAGCGACAAACTTGCTATCCACTCGATCTGAGCCGCGTGAGAGCGAGTCTGGACGCGTACAATTACTGTACCGGAGCCACCTGGTTCAGGATTGCCCGTCGAAAAACAGTCGATGCAATACTTCTCGATCGTGTTTAGGGGTCGCTTGTGAGTTCGCGGGTCGTATGTCGACTCCAGCGCAACGACTTAGCACTGCTACGTTAAGTTTACCGCTCGACGCACCCATGGAGAAGGATGTTGACGCTAATTACCGACATCATGTTGATGCGGCTTGCGTATTCTTGACCGTCGTCATGGCGAGGCGCATTTACCATGGTAAGTCAAAGCGAAACTCGTGGTGACGGTAGCAACAGCCACGACACATACCGCTACATCTTGAGCCAATGCATATGCTCGCGTCCGAACAATATTGCGCGACACATTGCGGCGGATCACAGCGCGGGCTCAAGCACTGGTGATGTAGTACTGCAGCACAGACAGCAACGTCAACGCATGTAATGGGAATTGTTCCTTCATGGTATTTCCCCATGGAATCGCCTGCTGGTATACCGGACCGACCCACGCAAGCCCGCCAGTCGCACTGATACAGCCAATGGCTCTTTGCACGAGGAAGTTGCAGTTCATGGACGATCGAGTCATCGCATCAGATAAACCAATGTACGCGCGTCGCGTGGATCGGACGCCATGAAAAACGAATGTGTTGTCACGGCGAAGCCAATACCCATCAAGACGCGTGCCCAAGTGCGGGGGCCACGTGCGCATGACCTCCATGTTACCGTGTAAGCGATCGTCAGTGAGACTCCAGGATGTAGCTACGTCTCATCAACAAATCTGCTTCTTACTCAGCAATCCGGATCGTCGCGACAAAGTTAACACCGCCCTGATGTTCAAGCTCCAAAGCTCAACGAGTGGGACCAAGCACGCTCATCAAGTGGTACCGAGAGTGGCTCCAGTACGTGACCAAGATTGAGCATCGCTGCGCTCTCACAGGCGAGCTGTATGAGAACGTTGTGGCCACTGTGAAGGGATGCATCCAGCCAGACGTGTTGACCATCATGGCCGACTTTGTGCTTATAAGGACAGAGGACAAAGTGACGGATGCTGAGGTCCTCGCTGCAATCGAGAAGCGATGCCGAACAGTCAAGAATGGCTTTGTCACTGATCCCAAGGCGGTAATCGGGAAAATGTTGCAGATGGACATGTCTATCAACGACTGTGAGGCTCGCGTCTCCCCGTACTTTCGGCAATTCAACAAAATCGTGGAGACAGACCATTCTTGGCCGTGTCCTACCATCTAGTGTGGACAACAAAGCTACGCTGTACACTGCTAGTCAAAAACCTCCGTCCTGCATCGCTGTGGGAGCAGAGTGAGCGGCCATCAGCGAACGAGAGCGTGACTGCCGTATCAACGACGATATTGGAGTATGCGATCATGCAACAAAGGTTCCACGAGGACAAAACACCAACAAAACAGAAGCCATCGCAAGGTAAACTCCCCAAAGGCGACGCTCAGGGAAGACCGGCCAAACCTGATGGGCGTGGTGGCGGTGGTCGCCGAAATGATGATGGTGGTCGTGGCGGCAGCAGTGGTGCCCCACCCAAGCGTCGAGACAACGACCCACCACCTAGGGATGGTTGTCAGGTGAGTGGAGGGCCACATAGGCTCCTCAACTGCTCCTCGGCTACCGACGAGCAGAAAAAGGCTGCATTGTGGTGCGTGTCCCAGATGTTCCTTGTTTTGTGTGGGGCGCTATCGACGAAGAGCTACTGCTCGGCAGCGACGTGATGCGCTCGCTGGGGATCGATGTCCATCGGATGATCGAGTAATTGGCAAGCTCACCTGTGCTAGAAGAAGCCGCTGACGAGTTTCCAGTTGGTGACCCACAACCTCGTGCAGCTGAGCCAATGCACAGGGATGCAGGTATCGTCAAGTGCATCAACGACATGGTGGACCGCGCGGCTGACAATGGATTGCCTTCGTCGCACCTGAAAGAGCTGCGCACCACAGTCATGGAAACAGCGAAAACACTTGCATGCCAACCCGGCAGCAAATGTGGAGTCATTGCGTGTGAAAATCAAGGATGGTGCCGCCCCGTATCGATGAAAACCGCGAAAATACACTCCCCTGCAAAGTGCCTTCCGTCGGTTGAGTATGGCCTCATCCGCCAGAATAATTCGTCGCAATAGGCATGCCCGGCTCTCCCGGTGCGGAAGCCTGGTTCGCGAGATACGTTTCGCATTACCGTCGATTACAGGCCCAACAACTAGATCACGGTGCCGCTTGCTGGCACAATGCCCAACCTGGCGATGGTTACCTCCCGCGTCCAAGGAGCGTTTGGATTTGCGTGCTTTGATCTGCTGAAGGGGTTTCGGCGGTTGCCTTTACACCCTGAGTTGCAAGAAGTCATGTCGTTCATAGTCAATGTGTACACGCCAGTGCGCGTGCCGCAGGGCGCCACGGATAGTGCCTTGCACTTCCAAGCTCAGATCCAGTCCGTCCTCTCAGAACTTCTGCACAAGCATGCTTTTGTCTGGATCGATTCTGCATGCCACAGAGGCGCGACGTTTGTGCAGGCTCTTCGCAAGTTTCTCGAATTGATGCAGGCGGCAAACATGAAACTCAATGTGACGAAGTGCACGTTGTTCGAGAAGAAGATCCGATGGTGCGGTCGTATTGTGCCCGCTCAGGCGTCGAGCATGACCCTGAACGTCTCTCGGCACTGTCAATTTTTCCTCAGCCCGCAATCATCGCAGATTTGCAGTATTTCGTCTGTGCGTGCTCTTGGGTGCAGAACGCTCTTATCTATTTTGCACGAGTTGTCACGCCTCTGATGTTGAAGCTCACGGCTGCCAAGAAAGCGCTGACCTCACAGAGGCGCCATGCCCTTCAAGTCCCGCTGCTCTGGTCCGAGGACAAGACAGCTGCCTTTCACGCTGTGGTCAAGCTCGTGCGGTCATCCCCACCATTGGTTTTCCCGGTTGCGACAGCCGAACTGTGTGTCTTCAACGATGCGTCGTTGACGGGATGGGATGTGGTGGTCACGATCGTCAACAAATGACGTGGACCAGCAGAAGCATCATATGGTGGTGTGCAAGGGCTGGTTGTTCACCGCAGCCAACTGAATTGGCCTATAGTCGAAAACGAGGCGTACGCCATCATGCGTGCCTGTGACGACCTGATCTACCTGCGTCCTGGCGGATTTCGATTGTGTTGTGATCATGCAAATCTGATCTACGTCTGTGCGCCTCACACACTGTGAGCTCAGCAATACGCCAGGGATCGGCTACAGCGATGGGCGATGTGCTTGTGTGGTCTGAATTACCGCATTGAGCACATTGCTGGTGACAAGAATGTCTGGGCAGACATTATCTCAAGGTGGCGCCACGCTGAACAAGTGGCAATCACGCGCAATGCACGCAGCAGTCCAGATCCGTTCACTCACGGCATCCGCGTTCACGTGTCCTAGCATTGATGACATCAACAATGCGCAAGCCAAGCATCCACGCGCACGGGATCGATTGAATGGTGCCATCGCAGATGAAGCTACGGGCCTTGTTCGTGTCGACGGGAAGGTGTGAGTGCCGAACGAGACAAAGAGTCTAATCGCTCGAATCATGGTGATTGCCCATTGCGGTGCCAGCGGCCACCGTGGCTGGCTCGCTCGATGAACATTTCAGCAACTATAAGTTGGGAGCATAACGCGTCCATATGGGCCGGCCTACAGCGCTGCACGCAGGAACGAGGCTGTTCATTGGGACTGCTTGTGGCTGGGATCAAGTTTCGGAGATTCCTGCTACGTGCTCGTCTTGAAGGACTCGTTGTCGCACTTTTGCAACCTGTTTGCGACTGCAGCACCGACGGCTGCCGCGGCTGCTGAGTGTCTTGTTGAGTGGGTGAAGCGATATGGCCACCCAACCGTGCTCGTCTCTGATCAGGGCACACACTTCCAAAACCAAGTCATGCGCGTTATGCGAGCGTCTCAAGATCGAACAACGCTTCGTGCCAGCCTACATGCCGTGGCTGAACGGTTCCGTTGAGCGATTGAACAAAGATTTGTTGCAAGTCATCCGAGCGCTCCTGATTGAGTCACCAAGGGTGGCCCTACCTCCTCCCGGTGGTGCAAGCCTGCCTCAACCGGACTAAAGTTGCGTCGCTAACACACAAAGCACCGATTGAAGTCTTCATGGGTCTGCCCGCCAATTCGTCGCTCGTTTTTGTTCTGCACAATGACAGGGGGTTGGCGGAACCAATCAGTCCAGATGCGGGGGCAGCCCAAGTGCACGAGCTTCAATCTTCCCTTTCCAAGATACGCAAGGAAGTACAAGGTGCGAAGGAGAAAAGACGCAGCGAAGATATGCACCGGAACAAGGGTTTGCAACTTTGATGAGGGCGATTATGTGCTTTAGTCCCGCATCGACAAAAGGATCACACCAGACAAAATGCTGGCGCGCAGGGTGGGTCCGTTCATGGTCATTGAAGCCAAGTCGCATTCGTTCATCATCAGGAACATCATCACTGGATCCAAGCATGAAGTACATGGATCGCGCTTGAAGTTTTATGCCGATGCGGACCTTGAAGTAACCTCGGAGATTAACGAGTTTATTTTACAGCAAGGTATCACACTCGCTGTCCAAGAGCTGAACACCGCTTCAATGACCAGTTTGGCCGATGAGAGGTTTTGGTTTCATGGGTTAGTCTTGACGTGGTCCATGGGAGCCTCTGGCCATTCAAGACCAACGTCCCAGCGCTCATCCGTCTATATGCTGCAAACATTCATGAACCCGATTTCTCACAAGTGTCGGATCGGAACAGGGCGTACTCCGAACGATTGGATACGACACAGTAACCACGGGGGTTATCAGGTCTCGATTCGGACCTCCCCGAAATTCGATCCTAATATCGGAGCTGGGAGTGCGCCCTTACAAGATTCACTCAATACACTCAGAGGGGATGCACAAGCAATCCTCTGATCGTAAACGTACCGGGCAGGACAGACTGGGTCAACTGCCACCGTTACACGCTAAGGGCAGGCACTTGAGCCGTCAACCCTTGGTCTTTATGGCACGGAACGAGGTAATCACGACCTCAAGCCCCTATTACGCCTTCCTCAATACGATAACACAGCAATTACAGGCTGGTATCGCAGAGTACTGAACTGTGTACGGGCACTCCACACCGACACAAACACAGCGATGACCAGTGGGGGCGGGAACACAACTACACCTCACTGCACAAACCCTCTGCTTGGCCTCCCCAAACTACAGGCACTTACCCGACCACAGCAACAATGCAGTGTCTGAGCTTAAGCCATATAGCTGTGAGGGCACTTCCGCAGAACAACGCAAAATGCACACTTACATTGAAAGATAAAGGCGGAGAACCCCTATGGGCAACCCCGCTGTTCCTAAGATATAAAACGTTCCTAAGATATGCTCTGGACGGCTCTGAGCACCAACAGTCACTGTGGTTCCAAACGATCGCCGCGACTCTTCGAGTTTGCCGAAGATATTGGATCTTTCTTTGTTTTCGGTGTTTTCCAAAAACACGGTAACGCTTCCGGCCACTGCCCGGTTTCCGGCAAACCCACACTGTTTCCCAGTGGTGAATGAAAATAAGACAATTCCAGCCACTTGGATCGTTGCCAAGGGCACACTTGAGAACAGAACGTTATCTACCATGTAGTACTACTCATGTACTACTATGGAAGACTAACTCTAACTTGTTGCCGGGGAGTGACTCAACCCGACTTCGGTAATCTTCACACAGCGCTTCCCCCCGACGATCACACGTGGAAACAACACTTGCAAAACCTTGGCGAACACATGTACACGCTTGTTACCCTTGTGCATCATCATGAATCTCGGCTGGTAACAATTTCCCACTCACCGGTAACATGTCGTCTTAGGCGGTAACCAAGGTGTGGGAGCTTGTTCCACGTGTGTTGAGTGTGGGAACGACTGGAAACATGGCTTGGTAACTCGTTCACAGGCTCGTTATCACTTCATGGCTTCAGGGCATACCGAAACAGCGAGCTGGCGCGATCACGTTGTCCCACAAGGCCTCATATAGCCATGCGGGTTGTCGGCTTGGAGAGCGGTGTCACGGCGAAGCCTGTGCAAGTGCAGTCGACACCGGTCAAGACGCGTGCCATTAGCTCTCATCGGCCAGCGGCCCGTGCCGCATACATGTAACGACGTAGACGCTTGCCCAAGTGCGATGACCACGTGCGTATGACCTCCATATCACAGTGTAGGAAATCGTCAGTGAGACTCCAGGATGTAGCTACGTCTCATCAACAAATCTGCCTCTTACTGAGCAATCCGGATCGTCACGGCACTTGTACGTGAGCAAGTAATACCCAGAGAGCTGCAGCACGATCATGACAAAACGCGGCACCATACCGCTCTGGATCATCGCGATGTTGTCCCCCCGCTGCGAAATGTATTGCAGATCACCGTCGCGGAGGATGTGCGAGTGCTGCACGCCTGTCCACCCCAGTTCTATCAACGCTGTCGATGTGACGTATTCTAAGATCGACTGCTGGTGCTGTGGCTCAATTTTCAGGCGATGGCCGGATGGATCCATCAGAACATGATCACCAAGGTAGTCCGTCGGGTATGCCGTCATGAAGTCAGAGCCATCTGTGGTCACAATGTCAATGGTCCGGCACTCATTCGAGTCTGCCAGGCTCTTCAAGCCAATTTCAGCGCGGTGCTTGCTCTCTGCTGGCGAAAACGACGTCGTACACACTGGACGAAACAACTCGTTGCTTGACCACGGCACGCTGTAGCCTACCACGACGTTGCCATCACGAGCCACATGAGCGCGCGGCACCACCGTCGTGTACCCGTCGAATACCACACACGGCTGACCATCACACAGGAACGTCGACGACATACCGAAGAACGCCGACGATACCGTCGTCACAGACCGATCGATGAGCTTGATGCCGCCGTTGCCGCTCGTAGCACGATACTCGGTCAGTACGTCCTCAAACAGCAAGAAGTAGTCGCTCAACGCTGCGAACGACGAGTTGGCGTTGGGCAACAGCACGCGCAAGTGCTGGTCCAGGATCATCGATGGCGCGACGTAATGTACGGCGCAATTGGCATCAAACGCCGCGGACGAGCACATGGCGTTGCACTGACCGTAGTACGACTCGCTCAGCTTGTCCATCCTGAGCAATGGTGCGCTTGGGATCGACGGGTCGAGCTGAACCGACACGTTGTGGCGCTTGGCAACGACAAGAAGGCAATGGACCGGATCGACGTTGATCCATCCGGCGTTCTTGATGAGAGACTCGCCGGAGATCTTGGCGGCGATGAGTCGAGGGATCACTGGGTTGCCAGGTCCACCAAGCAGTAAGCTTGCATCATGGATCACCTGCTGAAGTTCGATAACCTGATGATGGCGATGCACGCAGTTGCATAATGAGTCACTGAGAACGAGCAAGGTGTCATCCTCCTTGGAAGCATGACGGAACAGTACGATGCGATTGTCATGATTATCGAGAGCAAGGAAGGTGTCGGTCTGATGGAAGTAAAGGAGATGCTTCGTCGCGAGTGTGAACGGATGAAGGAACGCGAATCGAGTGAGATGGCTTTTCGTGCATGCCAGCGCGGCCGACAGAAGACACCGCAGCGCCAGCAGCGCGAACGAGGAAGACGTGGTGGCGGTTCGTAGCAGCAAGATGGAGGCAGAGTGCAGTTCCGAGGGCGCTGCTACAAGTGTATTAAGATTGGACACAAGGAAAGAGATTGCCCCCAGAACAACGAGAAAGAAGACGTCTTCTTGGCAACCAATGAGGCAACGACAAACGGATTGGTGAATAGTGGTGCGACGACGCGCATGACGTTCGACCGCGCTGACTTCGTGTCGTATGACACATTGGATCAAGCATTAGGGATCGCAAGCGCTATGAAGCTACCGTGCAGTTGGCAGTGGCTCCGTGACTTTCCGGTCAGTCAGGGGGGAAGCGAGTGACGTTGACGAAAGTTCTGCACGTTCTG
Organism: Lagenidium giganteum; assembly: GCA_002286825.1. Classification (NCBI taxonomy): domain Eukaryota; phylum Oomycota; class Peronosporomycetes; order Pythiales; family Pythiaceae; genus Lagenidium; species Lagenidium giganteum. The sequence goes on from NSDO01000237.1 coordinate 37,833, forward strand.
CACGTTCCTAATCTGGCTCGAAGACTCGTTTCTGTGCCGGCACTGACCAACAAGGGGCTTGGTGGCCAGTTTCGTCGCAACGATTGTGTGATGACGTTTGGTGGCAAGACATGAATGCAAGCTCGTGTAGGCAAGTTGTACGTGATGGGAGCTGAGCCTGCGCTGTGAGATGAGCCTTTGCCTGCCACCACTGTCGTGACCAGTGGCTGCAAAGCAGGGGCTGATGCAGCCGAGTTGTGGCATTGTTGCTTAGGCCATGTCGCTGTGGACCATTGGCAAGGCATGTGATGGACTCCCCCATCAAATCGCACTGACCGCGAGCAAGACCACCTTGTGCGAGGGATGTGCGCGAGTGAGATGACCGTCAGTCGTTTACCATCGTCAACGCGTGGCGCCGTCAAGGTGTTGAAGCGTTTTCAAGAGTACAAGGCAATGGTGGAGACGCAGCTCAGGATGCACATCAAGTGCGTACGGAGTGACAACAAAGGAGTATGTGAACCAACGTTTTGCGCACTTTTGCCAGCGACACGGGATCATTCATCAGACAACGGTATTCGCCACAGCAGAACGGAGTGGCTGAGCGGATGAGCCGTACAATCGCTGAGATGGCGCGTTCGATGATCCATCACCGAGGCATGGAAACACACTGATGGGTCGAGGCGATGAATACTGCAGTGTACATCTTTAATTGAACCGACTTCCATCAGCTGTTCGGCCGACAGTGTCACCGCCCGAGCTGGCCTTCGGTCAGAAGCCATCGCTTGGACATCTCCGCGTGTTTGGCGCGATCGGATATGCACATGTTCCGAAGGCAAAGCAAACCAAGATGGAAGCGAAAGCTACGCAGATGCTCGCAAGGGATTCCGCGTGTGGGACCTGGAGGCCAACAAGCTGGAACTCAGTCGAACGGTGCACTTGAACTGCGAGGCCATGCCTCGCAGTTCAAGCAAGTGTGCCCTGACAATGGCGCTCGTTTGCTGCCCGCTGCTGACGAGGACGACCGTGGTATTGATGTTGGCACGCCTTAGCCAGAACAACCAGATGGTGAGATGATGGGCGTAAATGAAGACAACGATGAGCATGCGATGGAGGTGGGTGGTGCCATCGTACCAACGGCGACGATGGAGCCTGCTTTGGACCCGGTGAGCCGCGCGGACCATGTGAGGCGTGATGAGGTGGCCGATGTGCCGCGTCTGAAGCAACGTGGTCAACGACGGCTGTTGCCAACTCCAAGTGAAGACAGACTTGTTGTGCTCGGTAAGGAGCGCCCACGCGAGCACCAACGGCAACTTGCAGCACCACATGAACACCCACAACTACCAGCACCACTTGAAGACCGACTTGTCGTGCATGGAGATGCAAGCATGCGTGAAGAAGCACCACGGCTAATCCCTGCTCCACGTGAAGAACGGCTCGTTGTGCGCGACCCTGGTCAAGGTGAACTTGCACCGCGTGCAGCAACAGCAACAGCAAGAGAGCATTCTGAGGCAGCAAGGACAGAAACAACAACGACTGCTTACCAAGGAGGGAGCCAACGTGTCCATTGACGTCCTGTCAACGTACCAAGAAGCCGTCAGCTCAACCTTTCACGACAAATGGCGAGATGCGATCAATCGCGAGCTTGCATCATCGTCCGGCCACCAGCGGATTCGAAGATCGTTGGCTGTAAATGAGTTTTCGCTCTCAAGCAAAACGAGCAAGGGGAAGTCATTCGCTATAAGGCCAGACGGGTTGCTCAATGCTTTAGCCAGACGCCCGGGATGGACTGCGATTCGACTTACTCACCAGTGGCAAACTTGAACCCAAACCGAGTCTTCCTTGCCCTGTGCTGTCAGCTCGGGTACACCATCCACCAATGTGGTGTCGACACTGCATTCTTGTATTGGTGGCTGGAGGAGACGATTTCATGCGCGTCCCAGACGGCGTGGAGCATCAGTGTGTAAGCTTCGACGCAGCCTCCACGGCCTTACGCAGGCGTCCGCTGTGTGGTACAAGACCATCCGCCAAGTGTTCAAGCAGATTGGTATCACGCAGTGCACGTCGAATCCATACGTTTTTGTGAAGACGCTTGACTCAGGCCACGTGTACGTCGCTGTACGTGGACGATTTGTTTTGTTGCTCGGTGCATCATCCGCGAAGGACATTGCGCTCGTGAAACAGCAATGGGCCATACATTTTAAGAAGAAGGACCTGGGACCTGCGAGATACGTCCTCGGCATGGAGGTGAATCACGATGTGGCTGCGAGGCAACTTCAGATCTCGCAGAAGCAGTTCATCATGAGGTTGGTCGAGACCTACAACCAAGAGCAAGTTCGTGCCGCTGTCCACCCATGCGACATCGCCAAATTCTCCCCAACCCCAACGAGCCAGCTTCCGACAACGAGCAACGACGCATGATGCAGCGACCATTCCGTTCACTGATCGGATCGCTATTGTACATTGCATTGCGCACTCGGCCAGACATCGCGTTCGCCGACTCACATCTCAGTCGGTTTTGCGAAGCACCACGTGAGGTACATTGCAACGCAGCTCTTCGCATCGTGCGCTACCTCAAGGCAACAGCTGATGTCGGCATCAACTATAATGGTCACGTGGGTAAACTACAACTCGTTGCGTACTCGGATGCCGATTGGGGAAGAAATGTAGACACGCGCAAGTCGACCAGTGGCGCGTTTGTGATGTGATGAGTGGTGGCCCTGTCATTTTCAAGTCAAGATGCAAAGCACGGTGTCGCGAAGTTCAGCTGAAGCCGAATACATGACATTGGCTATGTGTACGCAAGAAGTGCAATGGGCGCGCAACCTACTTCCTGAAATGGGCCACGAACAGGAGCATCCGACTCGCATCTACAAGGACAACCAAAGCGCGATCGCGATTGCCCGCAATGCAGGATACAATGCATGCGCAAAGCATGTGGACATCAGACAGCACGTCATCCGGGACCACATCAAAAAGAAAGACATCGACTTGCGGTATATCCGAACCAAAGACTAGCTCGCCGACTATCTCACGAAGGCACTCAACAATCCGACGTTCCAGCGACTTGTCCAAGCCAGCAGCATAAACGCGGCATGTTGTGGAGGCGGTGTTAAGCGTGGTTCATTCCACAGTGTACGAGAACCCCTGAGTCAACCTGCTGCTGATTAAGTGTAAACAATAGACGGAGTGTGGACGCCACCGCAGATCCAGAACATTCGAGAAATGCACAACTGAGATCAATGAGAACTACAGCTGCAGATAACATAGCTGTAACCAAACCAACAACACATCACGTTCCATTTGGCAACCATAAAAAAACAGGACAACAATCCACCACAACCAAAAAGCAGGTACACGTACAGAAGAATTGAGGCGATAACGACACCGACGTCCGGATTGAAGAGGTCCGAGCACATGAACAGCGACGCGATTTGACGATTGATGTTTGTGGAGCACCTCGCCGAGGGATGAGAGCTGCATCATGGCCTGAGAGGGCTTGGTTCGATTGGTTGTGTCCGTCGGGCTTGGCTGGCTTCTGTTCGACGTCAGCGCATGCTCGAAGAGAAAGACACGGGATGTTACAGCTACGATCAGAAAACCAAGGACGCAAATTACCTTGCCGTCGCTGCCTATTGGTCAGTTATGAAGAGAAATGCCTGTAGTCCCGGGTGAGGTAATTGTGATGCTCCGACCGGAGCTGTAATTAGCATACGAGGGATTTTCGGAGGAGCTGACTGTCGCAACCACTGTCACAGTACTAGCGCAATATCCAGGTGCGTCGTAGATGCCGCGCGTTCAGCGCTGTTGCATCGGAGCTTTCTGGAGAACTTGCGAAGCTTCCAAGCTAGGCACCGCGTGCGCATCAGGACAAATACAATAGACGACTTTACGGACGCTCGCGAGTCTCCCGTAATAATCACGGAATACATAGCGTAGAAATAATGGTTATTGCCGTAATATCAATGTATTGAGCATGTTGCTTATTACCTACTCGGCATCATTGTCGACGCAGCCGACAAGGGTGGAAGGGTTCCACATGGTCCATGATCATTTCAAAATTTGCAAGCAGAGTTGAGGCACGCAGTAAGTGATAACGAGGTTGCACGCCGAAAACAAGCGTTCGCAGTTGTTGCTTGTAGAGGGGGTGCGGGTGAGAAGTGCGCCATACCGCACGGCCGCGCGTTCCGTGCGCCGCGGCGTTTTAGCCATTCGCAGCACGTTGGTGGCGAAGTCCTTCGGCGGTGCATCATCTTGGTTGGCTGGCTCCACGTCAACGACAGATCCTTCAACTGCCTTCTGCTCATGCACGGACAAGGGCAGATCGCTTTTTTAACTTCTCCACTGCACTCTCGAACGCAGCGTCGTGCACAATTGCTGCATCTGAAGCGAGATGCTCATCCATCGCAGGGTATTACGCACGGCGTCAAAAGCAAGCGCACATCACACACCTTGATGTGCTCTGCTTGTATCTTGTAGCGGGGCTGTAGCTACACAGCGCTTTGCGCTGGAGGAAGCGTAGCGTGACTCCTGCCACACAGKGTCCAGCCCGCAAGCCCTGTGAGTGCTCTCCTGAGTGTGCTAAGGCAGCAAGGCTGCCGTGCACGCGAAGGC
>NSDO01000237.1:63601-86591 GCA_002286825.1 Lagenidium giganteum
AAGTGTAGCGGGGCTGTAGCTACACAGCGCTTTGCGCTGGAGGAAGCGTAGCGTGACTCCTGCCACACAGGGTCCAGCCCGCAAGCCCTGTGAGTGCTCTCCWGAGTGTGCKAAGGCAGCAARGCTGCCGTGCACGCGAAGGCTTGAAAAGGGGAGAAGTCTCTCTTCCTTAAGCAAAWTGCAGAAGTGAGATTAGATCTCTTACGGCCTGTGGCCTGCGGACTCRAAGAGTCGCGGYAGKTTCCTAACCGCCGGTAACCTAGAGATCTAATTGGCTAAAATATACTATATCCAGCTTCCATTGGCKGTAAACATCCAGGTGACCCTTGGGCACCATTGTTGCAAACATCACATTGCAACTGTGACAATAGTTGCAGATCGCAGTGTGTAARACACGCBCGCGACATAACCTGCATGGATAACAACCATGCCAGGTTCCATGTCTGTTAGACATCAGTCTGTTAGACCCAGCGTGTGACGTGTGCTGAGAGCACCCCGTTACATATCTTCACACACACGCTGTCCAGCTCGGCCGATCGGTCCACAAGAGCGACACTACGCCGATGTGTGCTTCCTCGGGGGACGAGTTCTTCTACGGCGCTGACGGTCTGGATAGCGTCGCGTATCTCCACGTAGCGCTTGAGCATCTGATACACCGACGACCATCGCGTTGCGTTGGACTTGACTGGTCTGAGTGGCGCCGCTTTTACAAGCTCGGCAGCATTGTTAGTGTGGCGGAACTGAATCATCAGATGTTGAATCAGGTCGATCTGAGTCTTATACCCAGACAGATACCGGTTTACCGCCAAGTTGTACTGATGGCTGGCGCAGCCAATCAGAGGAATTTTCATCTTCGTCGCAAGACATTGGTTGGTTGCACAATTGTCGGCGACAATTAAGCGAACCATTGCGGTCGACTGTCCATAGAAGCACATCACTTGGGATATGTACGCAGCATGAGCGTCAGCGCTTTGGCCGTCGTTCATGGGTGATATGGCAAGCAGCCGTTCGCAACGCTCGCCGTGACTTGTCCAGCCATCGAGCATAAGGCCAACTGCCCATCTCAGCGGCCAAAACATTTCCAATCTTCTTCGCTACGTGCCGCATATACGTCTTCAGTGTTCGTGCAGTTGTCGGCTTCATCGTCACAACTGCACGAGTAACACCGGTCTCAACTTCGCATAGTGGAAGATTGCGGTCAACGACCCAAATCATCCACTTGAAGACATCCATGGTGAGCTCGTCAACAAAACCGAAGCTGGAGAGATCTTGCGCCGACTGCCGAAGATGCTTTTCATGCTGACTGGCATAATTAGGCTGTTTGGCAGCCAAGTGGGAGATAAGGTTGGAGTACCTTGTTCTGTCGGCCTGATTGCGTGATCAGCCACACTGCTTGCACTCGAACAGACCCGCAGCCGTCTTAGAGTAGTAGAACGCGCAAAGTTGTCTTGAGGTCATCGTTGCCAAATAAGAAGTGATTGCAGGTCTGCGGTGGGTGCTTTGGCGTCCGCTACATCGGTGGACAAGAAGCTGCAGCCTGAAATGGGTGGCTGAGAAGACAATACAATAAAAATTCACCAAAACATGAAATATACGGTACGATGAGATATCCAGAAATACAATATTCAAATCAATACAATATCTGTAGTATTTTGTATATTAGTTTTGTCCGAGGTCAGATCTGATGAACTTGTGACTGAGGCCGGTGGATGAGTCGCTGGCATCAGCGAGCGGATACTGAAGACGAGAAGAGCACCTAAAAAATGGGCCCGTCCATCTGAATCAATGAAATACAGCGGTCTTTCATTCTCCCCTACCACCTGCTAGTGCTCTAAGTCGCTCGCAAAACCCTTCTTCGTATTTGCCATGCAGACTTGCAACAACTTGCTCCGTCACCCGATAGAGCATCCGCGTGTGCAGCTTGTACCCTTCGATTGCTTGGACTTGATTCTGCAGCGCCTTCGGAGGAATCTGAGGGCACGCGGACACGGCTGCAACAGTGGCTGACGTTGACAGAACTTGCGCGGCAGTGGCACGCACGGAGCCTGTGCAAACATTGTGGCTAGCGCAAAATTCCCCGATAATCCACGATGATTGCGTCATGCTGCTTCGATATGAACACACAAAGAACGTGTATGGAGTCTTGCTGTTGCAGACGTATCAAATGCTTGCACCGCCGCTGCGCTTTCGGTTTATAATGGCTCGTTTCCCTTGAGCTAAAGCGAAGTCGTGGATGTGACGAGTGCAGGCCTCACGGGACTGAAAGTGCTGGCCCTGAGTGAGACGCAGAGAGGCAGCAGCACTCAGCGGCACTGTGCCGATCTTGCGATCGCTCTTCCCGGCTTGGTGTGCACTCTCAACGTCGTTGACAATGGTGCTGTCCACGTCGCTGTCGCTGTCGACAATGCTCTCGACGTCGCTGAGCGCGTTCAAATTGGGACGAAGACTAGTGTTCATTGCGAGCGCAGAGCTTGTCAGGGCTCTTGGGGTTTCTCGGGCTTTTGTGGGAATGATTGGATGCACTTGCGCGCTTTTGGGGGTGCTGTACCCGTTTTGGACTTCAATATATATTGTGTACTTCCATATGGAAGAGGCAACTGGTCTAACCCCCACAAAGCAGCCAGTTCTCGGTAAATACCGGTTTTACCACCCTCATCTGTCAATATCACCTCTTGTGTCATTTCATATATATTAACACCGTGATTTGTCAAAAGCTCTCGTCTCAGGCCCAATCGATCAGCTACGTTCGATGCGAACTGCGCTGTGCAATACACCGATTACACCGACTACTTCTTGCTGTTCGCACTACGAGTGGCAACGGCGGCATCAAGCTCATCGATCGGTCCGTATCGTCGGCGTTCTTCGTGGCAGTATGGTGAGCCATGGTTGGAGACTCTGCTCGTTAAGCGCTGTTGTTGTGGCTTGCCTTTGCCTCGCGTTATAGTGGTGTCCGAGTTGGCTGAAGGCCATCAGACTCGAATCCCTTGAAGATCAGCCACGTGTCGGTACTCGTCATTAACTGATCAAGCCTCATCTTGAATGACCATACTACGCTGTCCACGACAATTTATGCATTTCAAGCGTGCCCGCTGTCGTTGAAAGTGACGTTTGCTATCCGATAGTTGCGACCACTTGCTATCAGATTTCATGCCGATCCAGCGCAGCCCAAGAGTCGACAGACTTCACATCGTGATACGAATCAACAGAGCACTTGTCCAGCGAAATCCGACTCCGCAGTCGCAGCCCAAGTCATGAAACTTCACACATGACCCCTAATGTGTCCTGCTACTCGAGTGAGGCTTCGGCATGGCGGGCGAAAGACATGACACCCCGCGCTGACGGACATTCGCGTGTCGCTGCCGTTGCGCTCGACGCTGTGTGTCTCCCAGAATGTGATACTCAATTGGTTGTCTTGGTTCAGAATCCCACCACGAAACACCATCACCATATACGGAAGCAGGTCACGCACTCGCACGAGCCCATCAGGTACAAACACATAGCCCAGTAGTGCCACCACCTCCTTCCGCACAAACGTCTCGTTCTTGCGTGACACAAGGATGCACCGGTGAAGATAGTCGTTTCTAACTCTGAGTCCTCGCAACTGGATCACCGAGATCACATTCTCCACGGGTGTGCCGATGCAATACTTCTCAAACGTGTTGAGCGGCCGCTGTGACGCCGTGACTTTGGTCTCGACGCCTACACCACGACTGATTAGTTCCACACATACATGCGGAAGAATGTTCACGCCCAGAACCAATGCCATGTTGATACGACTTGCGTACTCTTCGTCATCGTCGTGGCGAGGCGCAATGTATTTGCCATGGTAAGTGAAGGCAAAGCTCGTGGTGGTAGCGGCGATAGCCACGAGGAATACTGATGAGTCCTGAGCCAATGCATACGCTCGCATGCGGACGACGTTGCGAGATACATTGCGGCGGATCACTGCGCGGCCACAGGCACTGGTGATGTAATACTGCAGCACTGACAATAACGTCAACGCATACAATGGCAGTTGCTCGCTCGTGCTGGTCCCCCATGGAATCACTTGCTGGAATGCGGGCCCGACCCACGCGACCACACCCGTCGCACTGATGCAGCCGATGGCGCTTTGCACGAGAAAGATGTAGTTGATGGATGAACGACTGATGACATCAGATAGCCCCACATACACGCGCTGCGTGGATCGGACGTCGTGCAGGACGAACTTGTAGGTCAACAGATAGTACAGTGAGAGCTGCAGCACGATCATGGCGAAACTCGGCACCATACTGCTCTGGATCATCGCGATGTTGTCCCCCCGCTGCGAAATGTATTGCAGATCACCGTCGCGGAGGATGTGCGAGTGCTGCACGCCTCTCCACCCCAGTTCTATCAACGCTGTCGATGTGACGTATTCTAAGATCGACTGCTGGTGCTGTGGCTCAATTTTCAGGCGATGGCCGGATGGATCCATCAGAACATGATCACCAAGGTAGTCCGTCGGGTATGCCGTCATGAAGTCAGAGCCATCTGTGGTCACAATGTCAATGGTCCGGCACTCATTCGAGTCTGCCAGGCTCTTCAAGCCAATTTCAGCGCGGTGCTTGCTCTCTGCTGGCGAAAACGACGTCGTACACACTGGACGAAACAACTCGTTGCTTGACCACGGCACGCTGTAGCCTACCACGACGTTGCCATCACGAGCCACATGAGCGCGCGGCACCACCGTCGTGTACCCGTCGAATACCACACACGGCTGACCATCACACAGGAACGTCGACGACATACCGAAGAACGCCGACGATACCGTCGTCACAGACCGATCGATGAGCTTGATGCCGCCGTTGCCGCTCGTAGCACGATACTCGGTCAGTACGTCCTCAAACAGCAAGAAGTAGTCGCTCAACGCTGCGAACGACGAGTTGGCGTTGGGCAACAGCACGCGCAAGTGCTGGTCCAGGATCATCGATGGCGCGACGTAATGTACGGCGCAATTGGCATCAAACGCCGCGGACGAGCACATGGCGTTGCACTGACCGTAGTACGACTCGCTCAGCTTGTCCATCCTGAGCAATGGTGCGCTTGGGATCGACGGGTCGAGCTGAACCGACACGTTGTGGCGCTTGGCAACGACAAGAAGGCAATGGACCGGATCGACGTTGATCCATCCGGCGTTCTTGATGAGAGACTCGCCGGAGATCTTGGCGGCGATGAGTCGAGGGATCACTGGGTTGCCAGGTCCACCAAGCAGTAAGCTTGCACTGGAGAGCGTCAGTTGGCCCGCAAGCCCGCCACAGCCAAGAAGCAGGTACGAGTACACGAAGATTGCGAGGATGACGGCACCGACGTCCGGATTGAGGAGGTCTGAGCACACGTAGAGCGAAGCAGCGCGGCCATCGATCGTGAATGCATGGCGCCCCAGCGCATGGCGAACATCCTGAACTCGAGGTGACGACTGCATAACGCGCTTGGTCGAGCCTTGCCGTCGCGCGCCGTGGACTTGTGTTCGACAACGACCGAGCATGCCAGCAGGAACCACACGCCAGGGACGTTACCGCCGGATCGCGCGGCGAGCAGCGCAGACGGTCCTCTGCCTGATGCTAGTGCCTCCGTAAGCCTACCCACGATGTCACTTTGGACTTGCAGCAAGCCTAGGCCGTGACCGTTCAGGGACAATGACAACGGTTGCATAAAAATATCAGCAAAGTATCGAACGAAACCGGTCGCCGTCGTTGTCGTCGGTCAGTGAAAAGCCTCCCCTCGGTCTCGTGGTGGACTCTGGTCCGTCGTGGTTTATTAAGAACCAGTCTTACCAAGGAGGTCCAGTATTGATGGAGGAAGAACGACCTGCTATGTTTCCAGTAGATCCAGCGCTCGCAAATCCACCGACGCAGTTAGCTTGTTGATCCTTGTAGTTAGTCAGTCAGTCAGGTGCATGATCCAAGTACAAGCACATCTGTGCGCTCTGAGAGCAACACTTGAAGCAATGTCAAAGGCTCATGATCCCGCGGACAATATAAATTTGCATGTACAGTACCATAATTTATGTAGATCCATACCAATTATTGTGAGACAGGTGGTATTGCAATAATAAATAATGGCGAACGACCATGGCCCTTTTTTTCGAACGTTTTGGCCAATTTCCGCGGTCGAGGACGAGTCAGGTGGGAACGGGGAAGGGGAAGGAGGTGGCTGCTTGATCTGAGCCCACGACGAGGCCATTGCCACGGCGCCGTGGAAGGAAGGAGGCTTGGCAGCGCCGTGAGAGGTTTGGTGAATCCAGCACTCGACACGACACGTGCGCCAGCCAGGTTGGTTGCCAGCCAAGCAGCACGCATCGACTGAGGCGCGACCGCCAGCATGAGCCTGCCTCGCCTGGCAGCGAGCCGCGGGTGCGGCTTCTCGCAGACGACCGACATGACCGAGTGCGGCGCTCGACGCACGTGCATCGGCTGCAAGCGCGATTCAGTGCCGCCCGGACAGGTGTGTGTGCTTGTGTGTGTGTGTGCAACGCAGCGGATTGATATGTACGGTACCGCAGTGCTGTAGAGGCATTGTTGAGTGAGCTTAATCACAGTGCGTGGGTCTGTCTGGTGCAGGAATGCGTCGTGATGAATGCTGGGCGATGTAGCAGTCGCGTCGACCTGAACGGCACGGCAGCTCGGGGTCAAGTGTGCGCTGCGACGGACGCTGCGTGCCACAATTGCACCAACGCGTGGAGCGGTGCTTCCTCCGAGATTTGCACGGGTCGCGACGTGTGTCTGTGCGTGTATGCGTGTGCGGTGACGGCTTGTCCAAAGACAGCGACGATGGCGCTGAGCAGCCAAGCCCCAGTGCGCAACCAGGCGGTTGAGCACATGTGCGACTTCACGCAATCGTACAATCCACCATCATCGTGCGCTGCATGCGTCACATGCAAGGACAATGCCCCGAGTGGACAGGTGAGAGACGGCAGTGGCTTGTGTGTGGTGGGCATTGTAGAGCTCACGCTTGTTTGGTGACTTGATTCCAGGAATGCGTTGTTGCGAACTCTGGTCGATGTGTCAGTCGATCGAGCGCGAATATCTCCACTGCGAACGAGCTCTGTGATTCGACAGATCCATTTTGTCGCAATTGCGTGAACGAGTGGGGCAGCTCCGCAGAGATTTGCACGGGCACTGGTGGGTGCTTGTGCTCGAGCGCGTGTGCGGTGGCGCAATGTCGGCCAGGAACGAGAGCGCCATTGAGTGGGCCTGTGCCCGTGGGCACTCAGCTCTCAGGATCATCTCAGCGCCAGACGCGTGCTCTATCAATTCCAGCCATGATCGTGCTCATTTGCCTCGTCGTCTTGGCGCTGCTGGCGCTTCTGTGGATTGGCCACTACTTCCGTCAACGACGCCGCCGATTGGAGAGAGAACAGCTCTATGAGCGTCAACAGACACCTCGCGCTGCACCACGAAGTACTCGTTCAGGACCTACTGCACCATTGGCACTGGAAGGATGGACAAGTATGCGTCGCAAACTGATTGAAGACGAGCACGCGCGATTTGGAGTTGGTGACGAGCAGTCCTCGTCGAGTGGTCGCGTTGTCGAGGAAGCTACCGTCACTGTTGAGCACGGAGGATCTGGACGGACGCATCCAGTGGAGCGTGGGACGTGGGTATGAGCAGTGCAATCCGATCTGTGCTAGCAAACCATTTTAGACCGACAACTTCAACAGCCTGGAAGTCTGGATGGCCACGTGGAGTATGAAATTCCAGTCTTGAAGCAAAGGTCCAGATATAAAAACATCGAGCAGGGCGGACACGATGGCAACCAGGGCATGTACGCGTCTTCGTTATCGACATGGTATCGAGCTCATTGGATATTCGTTCCAACCACGACCTCAGCTCACGCTCAGCTCACGCATGGTGGATGAAGAAAGCAACCGTCCATGTCGCCCCAGTCCACGACCATCGACTATTCTCTAAAACAATACCCTGGGACGTTTGATTTCCATGATTTGGGATCATAGTCTCACTACCCCTTTCGAAATGTAATAACCCGCCTAAATCAACACGCACCCAATTCCGGTGGGAAGCGCGTGTCCACGCACGCGCATGCGACTGAATATGCGCACTTCGTGACATGAACGTCATCAAGTCGGCGAAGCTGTTGATACCAAGACGAGACGTGATCACACCAAAGACAAATGGGCGCCGCGGTCTCGGCAGACGTGCTGGAAGCAGTGCGAACAGCCTCGCTCGTGGCACAATCGCCATGCGTAATCGTGGACCCGTCACGTGCCTGTGCTGCGCAACTCACGAAGCTCTGGGTTGAGGACTGGAAGCATATCCGCGATGTCTACACAAGCGATGTTGTATTCCACGTCGACAAGAGATCGTTCACGTTCCACCACCACCAAGAGCTCATGAACACGGACGGCCAAGCGTTGCTTGTGTTGCGGCGTTGTGTCTTCAAGCCCAAGTACAGCGTCCACGACGGCGACAACCACGATCCCGTCTTGTGCACGATCGATGTCATCCGCCTGGGTGACTCAACGAGCGTGCGGGCATTGGTCAAGCAGTCTGTCAGTGGTGACGAGATCGTGCTCGATGTGAGTGGTGACTGGTACCACAAGACGGTGCTGATCTCGCGCTTGCCGGTCAAGCCTGGCACCACGCGACAAGCAATCGCGAAGGTGCTGAAGGCGCCCCGGAGACTCAGAGGCTACTACGTGACTGTGGCAGCGGGAGTGGATGTTGCCCTCATTGTGTTGCTCTGTCGTGCGATGGATGAAGAAGCCAATGTCGTGGAAGCTAGCAACCGAACCGTGCTCGTGAACTGAAGCCTGCATGGTGTCAAGTTGCATGCAGTGTGACCAGCAAATCTGGATTTAGTCGCACTGCTATATGGATCTTGCCTACCTCGGTCAGTGGTGGGATTCAGAAGCTGTGGAGGCGGCCTGTCATGGAGGTTGGTTGATGCTTCCTACACGGGCAGATGGTGCGATTATTATACCTTGCTCTGATGGCGCGTTAGTGACGGCTGGCAAGCTGTTGTCGACAATGACATCACAAGCAGGTGACATCGACGCCACTGCGGTAGACCCTTACTGGAGACCGTCGTTGCAAATTCCATGATACAGCTCGTGCCCAGTGTATAATACTGTTGGTCGTTCATCGTTGAACATCGGGGTGATCACGAAAGACATCGACATGATGACATTACAATGCCCAGTGCGCTAATGCGTCGTTATCAAAAGATTACTGCCGGTTTAACTTGGGCGCTTTCGAAGACCAAACGCTACGTAGTAGACTTGGACCGCGTCGATTTCAAAGATGCCAAATCGCGTATTGGACACTTAGGCTTGCGCTGGAAACAATCGTGTGAAAGCCTATGGTGCAACTCAATGCAGTAGGCAGTGCATTCGATTGATTGAGTAACTTGAGCACGCAGCGCCATCCAACAGATTCTCTTGCAGCGACTGGCAGTCTGTTCGTTGAGACGTGCTTGTGCGTGCTAGAGCCTTCGTGGCTCGCCGAGCGTTGTCACTATCATTGGCATGTGGTAGTTGAGCAACAAGAAGATGGTGACGACGACGACGACGACGACGACGCAGGAGACAGCACACACCAAGGGCGAACAGCAGTAGCACGACGACACCAACCACCCATCCAACCACAGCGCTGACTCCGTGATTCGTATGCGTGCGCTGGTCACTGTTCTTCATTAGCAGGCATACGCGCTTGAGCGGCGCTTCGGCTTCACAGGCTTTGACACAGCTGCAATTGTCGACTCGGAGTGGAATGGGTACGTCGTCTGAGCCATTGTCGTATACCATGAACGAACGATTTCTGTCGTCGCCGCCGCAGATTGGGTCATTGGCGTGGCAGAACTTGGTGTTGTTTGGAAACCAGTCACGGAGCTTTTGGCGGATGCTGCAAGCGCCTTGTACGGAAACAACACAGATCTGTGGGGTTTTGGTGGGTCGATCACCATTTCAACAAATCAATACCATAACAGAATCATGGACACACCGCGAATGCACTCACCTCTCCAGTGGGCGACCTCGGGTTGTCGAGGCAGTCTTGGCACGTGCGCTCGTGGTAGCAGCCTTCGGTGGTGTTCACATGGAAGCGACAGCCATCGTATCGGATCATTCCGGACGAGGATGTGGCATTGTCCGTGGTGTCCATCTGGATCAGCGACGATGAAGCTGTCCACGGGCGAGTAATCTGCAATTGGTGCGGTCATCCAATGTGGTGCTGGCCGTCGCCTTCATCGTGGGCGATGACTGCCCTCAATGTGCAGGAACACGTGCAAAGTCCATGAAGCAATGACGTGGAACAATGGATCTCCCGTATCTTTATTAGATATTTATGCCCATCACGCAACCACTTTTTGTAATCTTGGAAAGCTTCACCACTCCATGGCTATATTGGTAATTTCCAGTGTGGGCGCCAAACGTCACGACGCCACATGGCGCATGGGACCAGCTGGCAGAGTTAGCTAACCATGTGGTGGGCGTTGTGGGAACACCATTGCATGGAGATGCAGTCGGCAGCAACAGCAGTGCAAGCGTGCGCGCGGCAGCGTCCCTCTCGTGCTCTCTGGCAGCTGGATCCGTCCCCCAGTCCTCCACTTGATCGCTTGACGGACCTCGGTCGTTCGCCAGCGCCTCGCCTTTTTGCTTGCTGGCGACCAACGCACCACGCCCCCACTGTCAGCAGCCAAGTGCGCACACGATCAACGGAAGGATGGAGCCACCGCAGCCTCGCCGTCGCGTCAAGGCGTCGCCCGACGTCATCATGCGCCACATGAGCCTGATCTACCGCTACACGAGCGAGCTCATGGAGAGCGAGGCCGTGACGCAGCACCTGCATGCTCGCCTCAAGAAGCTGCATCACCAGATCGAGCGCATGCACGGCCGCGAGACCGTGCTCGTGCTCGGCGAGTTCACCACGTTGCTCGGCACGGTGGAAGCGCAGCTCAAGCGCCGCGCGACCAAGCACCCGATCCGTCGACTGCTCACCAACAAGGACTGGTAGGCGCAGATGGAAGCGCTGCATCGTGATATTGATCGACTCGTGGACAAGGCCAAGGTGCGAGGCACCCACTTGCCCAGTGGCAGCGACCACAGTAGCAGCAGCAGCAGCAGCTCGCACGATCAACAGCAGCCGCTGCCACCACTGCGAGGCCGTCGGCGGCCGGGGGATGTCGTGCCCTACGAGAGGTACTCGTCTCTCGATAGCCAAGCGTGGCCACAAGAACTCGAACACAAGCTGCGCCAGGACGACGACAACGTCGCGAGGATGCTGCATCAGAGCCCGACGTGGCTCAAGACCAGTTTCGACGACAGTGAGACGCGCGTGGCCGTGTTGTACGAACTGCAGTACGCGCTGTCGACGCGAGTGTCGGCGCGCATGTACTCGAAAACCCAACAGCGGACTCTGCGCATGGTGTACGACTACATCGTAGCGTCGCTGCCTCGCGGACTGGCGGACATGCCGCAGGCCCGGCGCTGGTTCGTGCCGTCGTATGTCGTGCGCTTCTCGATCAAGAGCGGCGTTCGCGGCGCGTACGGCACAACGCATCGCGGAGTGTTCCTCGAGGAGCGCCCCGTTGTGGTCAAGTGTCTGTGGGTGAAGGAACTTGGACGTGAAGTGCTGATGAAGTGGTTGGATCCGTTCGTGACGCGATGGATGCAGCTGGCACATCCGCATATCACGAGCGTCGTCGGCGCCTGCCACCTCCACAAACCTCCCTTCCTCGTGCGCGAACAGGTGCGTCACGGGGACATCATCACGTACTTGAGCAATATTCCCGACGCTGCCACGCGCACGCAGCGTCGCTGGGAGCTGTTGGTGCAGGCCGTGCAGGGCCTTCAGTACTTGCACAAACACGACGTTGTGCACGGCAATCTCAAGTGCAGCAACGTGCTCGTCAGTCGCTCTGAACAGGCCAAACTCGCCGACTTTGGCACGTGCTTTCTTATGCAGGACGCCGTCACGAAGCTGAAGCAGGTTCACCAAGTGTCCAAGGACGAAGTGCAGTGGCGTGCTCCCGAGTGCTGCAGCCAGAGCAGCGACGTGACCAAGGCCGCCGACGTGTACGCGCTCGGCATGTGCATCATCGAAGTGGTCACTGGCGCCAAGCCGTGGGGTGCGGTCAGCAGCTCGGTCGTGATGAGCGACAAACAACGAGGCGCGTTGCCAGAACGACCAGCGACCATGTCGCTCATTGCCTGGGAACTCGTGGAACGAATGTGTATGCACGACCCAGTGCAGCGCATGGGGCTGGAAGAAGTGGAGCAGGTGCTCCAGCAACTAGCGACAGGCGTGGGGGCTGTTGTTGCGCAAGACGCAGCCGCAGACGCAGCCGCAGCCGCAGCCGCAGCGCCATCGCAACCTGACCAAGCGACGCAGGAGGACGCACAACCGGAGCCGGAAGCCCGAGAGGAAGAGGAGAGCCACGCTCCACGCAGCGTCTACCACTCGACGCAGACTGGAGCCAAGGGCTCTGTCCCCATCGTTCACATGCCGTCGCCGAAGAAAGAAGAGCGTGAGACACCGGCGTCGCCTCCACAGGAGGCAGGCAAGAAGCATGAACCAGTGGAGGAGTCGAGCGAAGATGCTGAGGATGACGAGCCTGAACAACATGAACAGCAAGCTGAGGAGGACGGCGCGTCCGACACCGACTCGGATCAGCAAGATGCGAACTCTGGCGTCCAGGCCCTGCTCTCACGACGTCCAGGACCGCCATCGCGGCGCAATTTCCCGCTCATCGCTGAACGAGTGAGCCATATCGTGAGCAACATCTGGACCACGCGCTATCAGTCAATGGCCGTGGAAGTGGCGTCCGAAGACGTCCTTGCCGATAACTCGCTCATTGAGGATGCTGAACGCGAAGAGGCTGAGCGCAAAGATCCGACGTCAGTGCCAAACTTGTTGATCGCGTTGATGGAAGACAATGTATCACAAGACCATGCGCTGGCGGCGCTGTCGGAGCTCAACCGCAAGTCGGAGATCCACAGCGACTATGAGAGCGCTACGGTCGAGGTGTTGCTGCATTTGATTGAAACTTGTATGGCGATGCGTGAGCAGAGTCTGGCAGCCACGGTGCTTTTGCGCTTGGCGGCGTCCAGTGACACTGCAAAGGAACTCATCTGGGAACAACATGGTATCGAAGTGATGGAAGAATGCGTCGCCATGGACCACGACATGTTGTCTGAAATGAAGTCGTGTATCGCCAAGGGCAAGCACGCGTACGTATTGTTGCTGACTGGACGATTCGGTTGCTTGTATCTCACCTGATGACGCAATTCTATGCTTACAGCGAAGCTGTGCGTTTGATCAACAACAGTAAGTTCGAAGACGCCATCCAGGTTCTCACCGACGCCATCATGCTCGACAAGAAGCGCTGGGAACTGTTCGCAGACCGCAGTCGTGCACTGACGGGGTGCGGGATGTTCGTGGAAGCAGCCAAGGACGCAGTGCGCTGCACGAAGCTCCATCCATATGGTCCACGTTGCGAGGTTGGTTACATTCATCACGCCATTGCGTTGCGTGGCTTGGATCAGCTTGATCAAGCCATTAGTGTGCTTCGGCGCGCCCTCCAGGTGACCATGGATGGTCATCCAGCCATCCAGAAGGAACTCAACGCCACCGAAAAGTTGCGGTCTGCCAAACGCGACAGCGACAAGTTGATCCAGAACGCCAAGCGTCTTGGATTGACGCTGGCGCAATATCATGAACGCGACGGCGAAAAAGCGTTCGAGAAGAAACATTACTCGGAAGCCATTAAACACTTCTCGCAGGCAATCGACACGGCTGCTCAGAGCTCCTCGAAAGATAGAGAAGCTGATGCCAAGGTGGCCGTGCGTTGTCTGCTCTACCGCGCAAAGTGCCATGAGGTGCAACGGAAGTTCGATCGTGTGATCGACGACTGCACGCAAGTGCTGATCATCGAACCGACCGAGATCTTTGCCATCATGCGCCGCGCTCACGCCTATGAACAACTCGGGGACACGAAGCACGCTGTCAGTGATTATCACAAGGCGGTGGCCATCAACCCAGAGTACAAAGTACGTATGCTTCCTGATGAGCGTCTTAAGTCGTGCAGTGCGATGTGACTGACGAGCTGCTTTCTGATGGATTTGATTGATGTTGGTGGTTCTGTAGAAAGCGAAGGATCGCCTCGACCAGTTGGAACAGCTTTGTTGATGAACAACGCTACCTGCATGACCTCCGCATGCGTATTCAGACACCTCAAAGACGATGCCAACATTTCTAGTTTATATCATGGCTGTGCGCCGCGCACACATGTACCAAAAGCCCAAGACGTTTAGAAGTTTCCTTACAAGTAATCGATAGCCAAAACCTGAATTTACAATCGACAACAACAACACTGTGGTCGTCATGCGACACTAGCTGGTTCCAGCCGTTGAGTAATACTCGGAGGATGACCAGGACATGCGTTAGCGTCGCTCTCTGCTGCGTCCCTGGGAGTGGTGTTGCCATGCTTCTTTTCTTGTGCAATGAGTTTCTCTCGAAGACTGTGCCATCCTTCGAGTGTCAACGTACCGGACGGCACTGTCGTGCCGTTTGACGTCTGCTGGTTGTTCGAGCGCACGTTTCGACGCAGCTGGTTGAAGGCTCTGCGTCGTCGATGCAGGTAGTATCGCACAGCACCAAACGCAAGCAGGAACGCCACTGCGATGAGCGGGAGCAGAAAGATCGAGTTCATCCGGACCGTGTCCTGGTCATCCACTGCGATGGGGCACATAAACATTGGGCTCTTGCTCTGTTGCTCACATGCACTCAAACAAACGCAGCCATTGCTGCCTCGACACACACTGTTGCGAGCGACAGAAGCCCGTTGGCAGCGCCCGCACGCGGGATCACTCACAGCGCAATACGCTGTCATGTTGGACAGGAAGCCCCTGCTCACCGGTCCGTCTTGGGTAGGATCGAAGTCAGAGCACCACCCGTTCGTGTCCAAGACGCACACCTGACCAACAACCCCAAGCAAGGTCAGCACCACCATGGCGAGCCATCAGCGGTAACGTGAATCGCTCGCACGTACGGACTGGCCAGGCAGTCGCACGTTAAGGCAATCTCGGCACGTGCGACCGTACAGGCAACCATCGTCAGCGTTGCGCGTGAGCTTCGAACACGACGCATTACGGCGCGGACCACCGCCAGCGCCCTTGGCGTGGTCATGGTCGTCGTCTTTGAGCTTCCTGACCTGTCTTCGAGCCATCGTGACGCGGTCGCTGGGCGTTGGGTTGTGGCGACGCGAGATGTCTGCGACGCATGGGCGAACAGTCCTGCGCTCCAATCGGAAACGCAGTATGCGACACGAGCATGCGGCGAGAACGGAGCGTTTTTAGAAAGAATAGAAGCCGCAGACTCGGTCGATTGCAGGCAATGGGCGCGCGATGATGGGGGCAACAGGGGGCTGAACATTTCATTTCGAACTCAGCTCATCCAGCCGTGAGACATCAAACACTTTGGTAGGCGCTGGCTTTCACCAGAAGCTAGTTTTAACGCGTGCAGTCAGATAGGAGCAGGGCATGTTCCTAGTGAACAAGGAATCGTTCGTGGCAGGATTACAAACACCGGAGATATGAGGTTTGGCCAAGCGTGTGCGTTCTGTCACCACTTCGGTCTGTGCATACGTCAGAAGCGTTCCTTCATCCTTCAGTGGCAGCTCGATGCCACTATATAGTGACTACTCGCAAGCTGTGAGGGGGTAAGGGGTCCGCTCGATGCCTTTATATGCACAGCTTGAGCGGATAAACGATTCGCCCGTCCGCTGGTCGGAAAGATTTACCCTTTTTAATGACTTTCTAAATAAACGCTGCCTTTGCATAAGAACCACATGATGATCCTGATGGATGTCTATACCAGTATAGAACCGGTTGCAGAAACATACCGACCGTACCGAAAAATACCCGACTCAAAGTGCTCACCTGAATCGTCGTGTCCGAACGGTCGTCGAATCTTATGTAAATCTTATGTAGCTTTTGTGTAAATTGATGTGCGAGTTGTGGCATCGGCGTGATTCAACCTCAGTTGAGGTTATTTCATGGATCGTCATTCTCGAGTGGTTCCAGCGCTGCTCCAGCATCGTACTGTCGTATGGGTACTGTCGTATGGGAGAAGGCAATGCGGTGGCTTCAGCCGACTGCGTTGATTGCGCTGATGATGCCAAGGTGTTTCGACTCCGAGATGCGGTGAAGGTCAAGTGTCCGAACGCCCTCGCGAACATTGATGCGGCCGACCTCACAGTCTTCGCGAACCGGGCGGCGTACGACGCGAAGGAGAAGCTGCCCAAGTCGTCGTCATCAGTGACTGAGCTCGGAAAGGATGAAGACAATGCGCTGATTGTGCAAGTGCCTCAGCGCGCAGAAGTCGCGYCAATATATTTCATCCTTCCTGAAACTCGCGAAAAAGTKGCAAAGGCAGYGTTTGTGATCGTGGAAGAAGACAAAGATGACAACGGCGTTGGAATGGGCGTGTTCAAGGGTTTTGGAATGGGTGTGTTCTTCAGCRCGACTCTAGCGGTGACGTGTGACCACAACTTAACGGAACAAGACACTGTGGGGAGCTCGGTGYYGTTGGCGTTGAAGGACGAGATGGCCGATGTTGTAGTCGTCGCTCGCAATGCTGAGCTGGACTTCRCGATTCTGAAGTCTTCGAAACCCAGATCATTCATTGCCCCATGGAACGGAAGCACAGATGATCTGGAATCACGTTGCGATCTTGTGTTGGCATCGTTTCGACTTGGAGTCGACGAATACCAAGAACCGTACAAGGGCAAACTGGGATTCGCACCAGCAGCGTGCCTTGCCATCAGTTCTCACAGAAGGCACATCATGAGTATCAGGAAATTTGAACCAACTGCTACCAGTGAAGAATTTCTTGAGTGACTTCTTGCCAGATTCGACAATCGACTTTTGGTCAGGAGTTAATTGTATTGTGGAATTGGAGCTTTTTCTTCTGGATCCGGTAGAACGGGTGCTGGAGTCGTTGGTTTGATACTTATTTTTACAGGAGATAGCGATCCAGTACTGTAGGGGAAGCTTTAATGCTCAATTTGACTGGCGAACTCTTTTTAGCTGGGGATGGACTTTTCACGGTATCGAGAGTAGAAGGTTGGACTGGGGATGGAGATTTTACGGTATCGGGAGTAGCAGGTTGGGCCGGAGGAGGAGTCATAATCACATCTTTTTCACTCAGATCTCGGGCTTTTTTTTTTACGACTCCCGTGGAGGAGTCGTCATTGTGATATCAGTGTCCGTTACTTGTGGAACAAATGTATTTATTTTAACGTTTGGTTTCTTTGATTTAGTCGAAGTATCATCTCCCATTAAACTATAAACGTCTCCGATCGTCTCATTCTTCTTGACGGGCTTGAATACGCCTTTTGTCAATTTTTTCGTGATTTGATCGTAGTCGTACTCACGATTTTTGGCCATTACTTGCGCAAATAGATTTGCAAGAGAATCTGCAGATGCTTCGTCCAACGATTCTTTTTGGATTAAAGCTTGAAGCTTGCTGGCCTTGGACAAAGTCGCATTTAGCCATTGCATTGTAGTATCGATCGTAAGCTTTTTGCTTGGTTTGATTGTCAGTGAAAAAAACATTCATCTTGCCATATATGATTGTAATGATAAAAAAATTGGATAAATTCATATGTATGTATTCTTAGTGCTGGACTGGTCCTTGCGAGACGGTGCCCATGGCCGTATCAACAGAGGCAACGACTTCGCGCAATACGTGATAGTAGATCGTAAGAGCGTAGTTACAGTTGGACGTGCCAGAGATCACGATACTTTTCGAGGCAGCATCCTCTGATGGAAGGCGGCGACCAATATCAACCGCGACAAAGCGATACAAAGACTCCCACAAGCGCTGAGATAGCAAACCCGCATTGGTTACATCGCTAACTCCACCATCAACACCCGATTTGGACATTTCCTGAACGAAAAAATCATATCCAAACGATACGGGGTTGTTCCAGATTGGAATATTACCGACCGTCACTTGCAAGTTCTTGATAGTAGCAAATGGACTCGTCGTCGCTGGAATAGTCGAGAATGGACTACGGAATGGTATTTATCGGATCTGGAAGAGCGCTACTACCCGCAGTGAGAGTCGTGATAATCGGCGGCATGATCAATTTCTTGGGATTGGCGATACCATTGGATACAGTCCATGTGAAAGACTGACCAGCTTGGACAGTGAATTTGTTCGTACTGCGTTCAAAGTATCAGAATGTCTTCTTTTGCACTAAAGAATGGTCAGCGCTTGGGTTTGGGCTATACGTAGGAACCAGAAGACGCGAGAACGATTGAGGTGGGGTCAAACCAGAACTCGAAGTTGGCGTGCCATTTACATCAGCAGTGACTGTCAATGTAGTAGATCCCGGGACATTCGGGTCTGTGGCAGCGCCCGAATTCGTAGAATTTGCGGACGAGCAGTTCCAAAGAATTGGACAAGTGTTGCCAAAGTTCATGTTGTTACTCAACGAGGTAATGTTTGTAGCCGCTACAACGCCAGTGGCATTCGTAACAATTTGACTGTTGGAGCTGTTGTAGTTGATGAAAATGAAGCCACGCGTATTCTTCTGCATTGGGCACTTCTTGAAATAGTCACAGATGTCTTTAAGCTTGATGCAGGCTAAGTAGTGCGCAACATAGAATGGTGCCCGGAGCGATAGCGCCAGCAGTAGCAACATAGACTTGAGGCTTCGATACCGCTTGAATGTTTGCGGTGCTACCCATCACATCAAATGCAAGCTTGCCATTTTGCTGATCAAAAGCGGTGAATAGAGATCGCTCACAAGCACCCTTGTTGGTAAATGTGTTAGCAAGCCCATTTTCACCGACGGTTCCATTGATCATGGTCGAGGTGCTGATGCAAGATTTTGGACAAAGTTCGTTACTGGAGCCGAATACTCATCCAACACAAAGTTGGTTGTTGGTCCATTTTTCACATATGAGTTATAATCCCATTCAGTCAAAGCTTTGAACGTCGCATTGGCGTTTTCATGGACCTGATTCGTTTGGACAGTGGTTCCATCAATAACAACTTGAACACTGTCAATGAATTGCCACGCGCCAGCCTTAGAAACAAGCTGATCGACAGTCCATGCGCCGGTCGATGTAATAGAACCCGCACTTCCGTTAAGAATCTGGAGCTTGATCGGAAGTTCAATGACAGCTTCTTCCCAATTAATAAATGCGGCTTGCGAGCTAATGGTCGAAAGATTGAACTGGATTTGGCCGGCATATTGGCCGGTATTCGACGTTGAATCTTGAATGTACGTCCATTTCTTATCTTTTAAGAGAGTCTCAGCTGGAGCTGGTTCGATCGAATGTTCGAAAGCGGAAATACTATCTAGAAGTACCGGTGATCAACTCATGAATCTAGCGAATTCGCTTGGGGTGGAAGTCAATCAGATCGATTTCAAGCAGAATCTTAATCGCAAAGTAGATTATGCAATAATAAATGTGGGGACACCCATGATTGGTGGAACTCATTGGCTCGCAGTCTCAAATAAAGATCGAATATATTTCGACCCACTTGGACTTCCAAGGCCGCGAGCGATTCCATTAAATTTTAGATACAAAAAGATAGATATTCAAAATCCGCACTTCGGGCATTGCGGACAATTTTGCGTCCTATGGCTCTACTACTTGCAGCATGGAAAAATGGATGCCTTCTACAAATAATTCAAACAACAATTCCAATCAATCTAGTACTAATTATACAATTCATTAGACACGAGACTTCGTGATGGACGAAATCAAATACATCGATGAACTAGACTCGGAGCCAATACACATAGATGATGTATATTTTTCAGCTCCTCAGATCGAGCAACGAGTAAATGAATACCAAGCATTTCACGATCGATAATTTCAAACGCATAAACCGAGTTTGCCGCCCCGTGGAGGCAACAATTCTTCCAAAGAAGTATTGGAGATATTGGCAAAAGTTCTATTCAAGATAATATATCAGACGATGATCACTTATCAGAAATTGATTGACCAACTCAGTCATCTGGGAACTGAGTTTTACGTCGCTAAAACTAAATTTGTTCGAAAGCGGTCAAAGGTTGTGATAGTTGATATGAATTTAGATGCAAATGGAAAAATTGTATTCTGGGTCGATTCCATTGAGAATTTCAAAAACCAAATCCCTTAAGCTATTCACGATAGAGTCTCAGTTCTCCACTCGCAGAATTTATCGATTGCGTCGTACAGTAATTCATCGCACGATCTGACAATATCTTCCAAATGATGATGTTGTTCAACAAAATGATTGCAGTTGATGATTGAATTTAACAACACTGTCATGCGTTTTCATTGCTTGGAATAGCTTCTGCAACTCCGCTTTCATCTCATGCATTATCTCTCGATCAGGAGTGTATTTCCATTTAATCGTAGCCATCTTGTTCTATATTCAATTACAAACAAAAATTGATGGGCTGAGTATTTTTTTGTGGTCAGGTGTGGTCAGGTGGTGGTTAGATAAATTCAAGCAACATCAAAGGGGGTACACGATCTGTAACTCCACTCAGAGACAACTCCGGGACATACTTGGTCGGGTGTGGTCGGGTGTGGTTAGGTAAAGTGGTCAGGCTCATTTGCACCAGCAGCGACTACATCAGTTGTGGTATATCTTATATATTGAGTGGACAGGTGGTTAGGTGATTTTCCAATTTTCTAAGGGAAAAATATAATGAAGTGAGAGGGGGGGCCATGTATAAAAAGTTGATAAATCTCAAACTGATTTCTTTTCACCTGACCACCTGACCACATTTATTCAACGCACATACAGTGCTGGTAATTAATATATGACCACCCGCTGATTCCGTCATCCTGACTCTAATTGGTCGAAATTCGCAACGCCAACACACCACGTTGCCTGGCGTGTCGTGCGGAGGCGATTGCCGTTTCAAAATTTGAAATTGACCGCGTGCAGCATCCACGACTCTCGGATCCGCCACGACGCCGGCGGTGCGAGTGGAAATAGCTATAAGACCTTCGCGTTAGTTACTGCTTTGTGCGCGTATATTTGAGGGCCCAGGGGTGGCAACCGGTTCGTGGCTCTGCCTGTTAGCACGTGTGCTGTTTGGATTCACGCCAATTGCATTAGTGGCTGCTGCAGGTTGCCACGTGGCACGACCCCTCACGGACTTTGAACGAGGCCAGATTCTTGGCCTCCGACAAAGCGGCTTGAGCGAACGGAAGATCGCCGCAACGCTCAAACGTTCCAAAACGGTCGTGCATTCGTTTTTAAAGAGCCTCGAGACGTACGGAACCATCAAGAGGCCTGGGCGGCCCCCGACAACAACTCCACAGGCCAAGCGGAGACTGCTGCGCGAGGCTTCGACAGGCAAACTGAGCTCGCGTGAGCTGAAGGAGCAGCTGCAGCTGTCCATTAGTGATCGGCGAATCCGCCAGATCATTGCTGCATGCTCCCACCTAAACTACACGAAGCGTGCCGCGGCGCCCGTGCTGACCAAAAAGCACAAGGAAGCTCGCGTCGTGTGGGCTGAGGACAAAGTCCGCTGGACGATGGCGCAATGGGAACAGTGTGTCTTTAGCGACGAAAAGAAGTTCAACCTTGACGGACCAGATGGCCCCCAGTATTATTGGCACGATTTGAGAAAGGAAAAGGAGATTTACTCCAAGCGACAGTCAGGTGGTGTATCGGTGATGGTGTGGGGCGCCTTTTGTTCGAAAGGGCAGACGAAACTGGTCATTCTGGATGGAAACCAGGACAGCGAGAAGTACATATGGACGCTTTCGGAGCATCTGCTGCCGTTTATTGATCTACGCTACGGACGAGAATGCATTTTCCAGCAAGATGGCGCATCTATTCACACGTCGGGTACCACGAAGGAATTTTTGGAAGAGCAAAATATCACGGTCATGAGCTGGCCTAGCAAGTCCCCCGATCTCAACCCCATAGAAAACATTTGGGGCATCCTCGCACGCGCGGTGTACGCTCATGGGCGCCAATTCCAGACGAAAGACGACCTCATTGCGACCATCCACGCCTGTTGGGCCAATATCAGCCCGGCGTTGATCACAAAGCTTCTGTGCTCGATGTCAAAGCGATGCATTGACGTTTTGAAGCTACACGGTGCCAAGACAAAGTACTAGGAAGTCGACAACAGCTGCTCCGTGAGCACATAGGAACATAGTTAGTGTCTAACTAGGTGGTCTCCTATACTTCTGTTCCAGACATTTTGTGGTCCTGTGCTTGCTGTACTTCACCTATCGCGACAAATGAAACCGCATTTGATTCGCCACCGCAATGCAGATAGTACATCGAAACGGCGCTGCACAAATCGCGCATACCGTATGCACATGAGAAGAAAATCGGTTGGTCTTATAGTTACTACCAGCACTGTAACATCACCACAACTGATATTGTCGCTGCTGATAGAAACACCCGCATTTTTCACCCCAGACCACTATTTGGGTGAGGCTACTATTCGGGTAGGGACGACTATTCGGGTTGGCGTTGGTTATTTTGCGTTAGTTACTTTACGTTAGATACGTTGCGTTAGAACCTTCTGCTCGCGTTTCCCATGAATTCGCACTATTAGCGACTACGTTCTTAAACTCATGAACCAAGAGACCTGAGCACCCTTGCGCTATTTCGCTTCTCGCAATGTTGTCCAGAGACTCCTCCACATCATTCAAGCGATCCTTGATGACTTTTTTGCGGTCCATCTCTTGGCGTAGTGCATTGATTGTTTCCTGGTGGATACCAACAAGCAATCCATCTTGACAAGAAGTGCGGCACCAGATCTCCAGCGTACGTTGGACACGAAAACATGATGTGCCTTCTGTGAGAACTGATGGCAAGGCACGCTGCTGGTGCGAATCCCAGTTTGCCCTTGTACGGTTCTTGGTATTCGTCGACTCCAAGTCGAAACGATGCCAACACAAGATCGCAACGTGATTCCAGATCATCTGTGCTTCCGTTCCATGGGGCAATGAATGATCTGGGTTTCGAAG
>NSDO01000237.1:87504-131284 GCA_002286825.1 Lagenidium giganteum
CACGAAGGCTCTAGCACGCACAAGCACGTCTCAACGAGAAAATGCATGTCTCGCGTCGTACTGTCCAGCTGTGACCGGTCAACGACTGCTTTTGGCTTGAATGCTCCTCACTGGAGCTGGATATGATGAACCATGCACTTCAGCTTCGTGAGAGCGCACTGGGAACCAACAGCATCAACACCAAATAGCCTGGTGTTATCACCGTGACGCATCAATGCACTGGGCTTCGCAATGAAGAACTCACTCGTCGATCGCTCCAGTGCATCAAATTCACGCGGTGCATCCAGGGAGAATTACCAACTTGTATTAATGGGAAATTACATGAATAGCAAACTTGATTGAATAGAATCGTTCAGAAATTCTAATACGGTATCACAGTGGCTCAAGCTGAGCTGGCATGACTGTTCCACTCTGTTCCTGGACATGATGGTGGACACTGCTCTGAAGTCACACACCACTCGAACGTGGACACGGGCCATGGTCATGGCCACGATGGATGCTCAGTCGCTCAGCAGCACCATAACTCAATTTCCCCGAGCAGTCAACTCCCACCATCAAAGGCCCAGCCAGCTCTAATCATCCCCTAGATGAACACCAACTCCACCACGTACAACGCCACTTCGACAGCTGAGACCGGCAACATTTATAGCTGCCGCTTCCGCCTCAACACCTCCGACGGCTGCTTCTACGAGCGCACGTGCCGCGAATGTCTCGACGTCCCGACATTGCCAAACGGCGAGGTGAGTGTGATGTTTGCCATTGCAGCCATCGCCACCGATAACCTCTGGTGCTCACCCAACTTGATGTTGATCCCAACGACAGACGTGTGCGCTCTCCGAGAACGGCGTGTGTGGCAGCATTCAGTCTCGGTCGCGCAACGCGTCGTTCCCATCGGGCACCAAGTACTGCCAAGCCGATGACGCGGCGTGCGGCCTGCTCCACGCAGTGTCGAATGGCACGCAGCAGTCGTTCCACCGCGGTGTCGACGGCTGTGTGTGCGTGCAGGCATGTGAGATGCGCACGCCGCCCATGCGCCTGTGTTTTGGGAAGATGGACATGGATATGACGCCCGTGGCAACCACCGTGATGTTGGTGATTGGGTGCGTCATCGGCGTTGTGGCCATCGCCATTGGTGCGTGCTGCTTCGCTCGACGTCGTCGTCGCCAGCAACGCGCTCGGGCGTTGCCAGCCAGCGGTGGCGGCGACGTGGCAACGGCGAAGGCTGCTGCTGGTGCAAGCAGCAGTTCCCAGAGCTTGCCGTCTTTGAAAATGAACTTGCTGGATAGCGCAGCATGAGAGATCTGAAGGTTTCAAGGCGAGCGACATTTAAGAATGCGTTGAAACTACCCATTGGTTGCTGCGTCGAACAATTCTGAGTTTCAGTGCTATTCAATGGCATGGCGACGTGCGTGCATTCGACGTGCTGTGCCAAGCCGACTGCATCAAACACGTTTGGAATTGACGTCATGGAATGGACTTGTGCGCTAAAATGTTTGTTCGTTGTGAGACTTCAACGCGAGGAGGACAGCCTTGGTGCGCGGCATTCCACGAAGCGAACGCAGTCAAACTCGCAAACGGCGACGGGTGAATGGGCAACAGACTGAGAAAAAAAAGTCAAGCAAAGTCCCATCTATTCGATTGCCAGCTCAGAAGTTCAAGGGACCATCTTCAGACATAGAATCCTGGACCCAACGTCGGAAATGATGCTGTAGACAGCGAAAGTCAACAGTCTTGTGTGGATTCTTCTGCTCGCACAGCGATGCGATCACCGTCTATTTGGTGGATCACGCAAAAAGAATGAACGCGGTTATCAACTATCGTCCATGCATTCACTTCACTAACCTGTGCGTAAATGTGCCGTGGGCTTGGTTGCCGTCGTCATGAGCAAGATAATCCCGATCGCTGGCGTCAGCTACGTCACTTGGATATTCATCGGTGGTCGCAGACCACCAGAGGAAAATGCTGCCCGGTAACGTGATCATGTCATCACGATGTACCGTTGAGCACGCGCTCCCAGTCGAACTGCAGCGATAAGTCGAGACCTGATGGCAGCGTATGAGTGCAATGTGTGACTGCAATCATGTAATTCAAGGTTGACTTACCGTGGTGCACTGTGCTGAGGTTGAATATGAGCACGAGACTGCCCATAAGCTTGCCTTGGATTGTTGGCCAGTATGTCTCCAACACGAAGCCCAGCTGGTAGAGTGCATTGAATCCATACTTGCGTTGCACCAACACGACCATAAACACCAGCGAAAGAGCTTCGAAGCAGACGTAGACAGCGGTAGAGGCAAGCGACAATGTCATTTGCGTGCGCGTTGTTCCGATGAACGCAGTGCTGTAGGCAGCGTACGGTAGTTGAGACAACGCGGCGGTGTAGATCCCAAAAACAATTGGCAGCGCGACTTCCACATACTCCACAAAGACGAGCACTTCGGACGCGAACAGTAGCTGCAGGGTTTGCTCCAGCAGCTTCGCTGACTCATTGTTGTCCAGCATGATCTGATCGACGCTTTCGCGCTTTCGTGGTGACGAGACGCCATCCACTTTGACGTCGGACGCGCTGGTCATCGGCTCGGTATCAGTGATGGCTATACACGTGCGGGACCGGTGCCATATGTTGCGGACTTTGGTTTTCTTCGTACCAGTAGGATCCAACATCACTGACACACTGCGAAGATTGGCGATGACCGTGGCGTCCTTGGCACTGCTGACCATGGTTCCGTTCTCGTCGCAGTTGGACGCATACGGCAATGCGGATTCGAGGATCTTGAGCGCTGTGGTGACGGCTGTCCGTCCATCGACGATGAATTTATGACTCAGGTACATGCGCGTCTCGATCACGGCCTGACTGAAGTCGATGAGCACCATCAGCGCGGCAATCTCCGGTGATCTCACGTTCTGCAGACAACTGTTCTGGTAGAGCGAACCAAAGATCTCGATAACACATACTGAGATGTCGGTGGAGATGTCATCGAGGCAGCTGGCAAAGCGCCAGATCAAGCGCTTGAACGCAGCTCGCAAGAACGGGAACAGCAACGTCAGCGCGACTTGCGTTGAATATGCCACCCGGCGAAAGATGATGGCGATGACGACGAACACAAATAACACAGAGCACTGCGCCAGAAACAAACGCATGTACCGGCCAAGGTGGTGTCGATTCCGGAGGATGAACTTGCCGAGGAAGGCCATGTGGAACAGCACGAGCAACGGCGCAAACGAGACCATACCCAGTAGGTCTCTGAATGGCACTGGGAAGCGCCAACCAAAGGCGAGGCAAGTCATCGCTGCCTCATTCGAAGCAGCTGTGAGCACTGAGATCATCAACGC
Source organism: Lagenidium giganteum (assembly GCA_002286825.1). Classification (NCBI taxonomy): domain Eukaryota; phylum Oomycota; class Peronosporomycetes; order Pythiales; family Pythiaceae; genus Lagenidium; species Lagenidium giganteum. The sequence continues at coordinate 90,835 of NSDO01000237.1, forward strand.
GACCCAGTGCGGGTACTTGTGATCGATCCAGCCCAGAGCCATGCGCATGAACAGCAGTAGCGCAAACGTCATGAGCGTGTACGAGAGTGCAGACTGCATAAAGCACGTCGAGTTGAGCGCCGCACCGAGCAAGGGGTTCTCCAACGGGATGACCGCGACAGCAATGATTAGCAGCAGACTGGGCAACGGAGTAAGAAAGATCCATAACATCACTCTTGTGAGGCTGGTCGTGCGCTGGTACTCGTCAAAGCGCAGCAACTTCTGAACCGAATATCGACCGAGGTATTGGTGCGCACTCTTCCACTCGTGGAGCTTGTGCGCATAATGCTTGGCGAGAGCGACTGATCGCTTTGTTGGCGACGATGGTGCTTTAGACTGCAGCTCTGTTGACGTCAGCCCCACCTTGCGTGTTGAGTTGCTGCTGGACACCACACGATAGCGACCCGATGGTTGCTGTGTCTTGAACTTGTCCATGGTGGGCGTTGATGGTGTGAATGAGCTGACCTGAGTGGAATTGGATGCGAGGCAAGCGTGGCTCGCGTTGCGCAAATGGTTCTTTCCTCCGCTGAGCGCTGCCGGGTGGGTTTCGCGTTGACCTAATCAGATCACTCTGGAGCTTGAGGGCCATTTGCTGCCGGCTTTGTCTGGAATAAGACATGCTGATGATGAGAAGCGAGGAACCAGTGGCCAGGTTTATCCCAACTATAATGATCTGCGGTATTTCTAGTCGCCGTAGATACCCTGGTGATGACCGATTGCAGCGACAAATTCCGACTTCGTTATCGACGCGTTGATCACGCAAAGATGGAGACCATCGTTTTCGACGTCTGAAATGCCCTCACGGAGGGAGACCCGATGTTGAGCTCGTGGCCACCCGGTCTGTGTTCGGCAGAGCGGCTCAGGACCGTCGGGGCCGGTGATGTCGCAGCCCCCTTGAAGGGGATGATTGATCATAGACGTCGATTATTGACAGATATTGTTGCTAGGTGATCTGCTGGAGGACGAATTCGCCCTTAGCACTGCTGCGCTGCAATCCCCTGGTGCCGGGAACTCTTTCGGTTTTTGCGTTGCGCGGAAGGTGACGCTCTCAGCGTTGCCATGTCCTTGAAGCACGTTTCGGAACATCTTCACGCCGGTAACGCGAAGCAAGTGTAGTATTTCTCCAGGATGAATGTCGCAACGATCTTTGCACGTGGGTTAAAGCTCTCAGCCACTTCAACTCGTGATCTACTTGGTGGCGCGCACACAGGAGGAGAATAGGCTAAATACGTTACGTACGTAGTAGACATCATCACGACCACCACTCCAAGGCATGATCTGGAGATGCAAGATCTTTACGTGGTGCATCAAATCGCATTCAGCTTGAATGCGGTGTTCTCTCTCGGAGATGACCAACCTTGCCCCACGTGCATGGCTTTGCGGCCACTACATCGCCCGATAAAGTCGCGATCCATTGAGGGCGCTTATACATCACGACTCGTGATTCACGAGCGCTTGTTGTCCGCCGTCAGCTTCAACGCCGGCGTGAGCTGCAGATTGCTGTCAAGACCAGATGTCGACGTGGATTCTGCACTTGCAGTACTGTACATCCGCCAGGGGAAGCGTCATTGAATGCCGTTATCACAACCAAGCTTCCAGGTGAGCATGGATTCGTCTCAACTGCCACTCCGTGGAACAAACGCGAGGCAATATGGTGATGCGGAAGGCCACGGCATGAGCACCCGCTGGCAGCAGCGCGAAGGTGCGAGTCTGCATGCCATTGGGTCCGTGAAAGGATACGCAAATCGCAATCGCGCAACTCGTTGATATTTAAATAAGGTCGTTGGGTTCCAAGATCCGATCACTTTGGATGCGGCTTGGCAATGAGCTTGGTCTTTAAAGGCTGTAGCCGTTGCTTGTTGGTGGAATCGATGGTCGCCGCGGCAGTGGTTATCCGGAGATCTGGGCCTGTTGCGGTCGTTGCTTGAGCAGCGTGTTGGCGACGACCACGACGAACACACGCGAGCACGACCACGCCAATGGCAAGCAGCCCCACCACCACGAGCACAAGCATCATGCGCATGCTGACGTCACTGGTTGGTTGGATCGCGCTTGAAGGGCAGACACGGAGGGGCCGTCTTGGCGCCGCGCACGCAGTGACACACACGCAACCATTAGATCCGACGTACACCGCAGGCGCTTCCGTCACGTTCGACTGAAGCGTGACCTCAGTCACGCACGCGGCGCAGAGGGGATCCTCGCGGCTGCAGTAGCTGGTTGTGTTCGACAGGAAATCGCCCGTGCTTTCTGATGTGGCGACGGAGCACCTGCCTTGGAGATCAAGCGCACAGACCTGAATCAGCAGCCGCACACCATGTCAGTGTCTTTGACCTCAAAACCAGTCATTTTAAACGATCGCTGCGTGCTCTTACCGTGCCGTCTCCTTGCGCCACGTTCAGGCAATCGCTGCACGATCGTTCGTGCTTGCAGCCATCCGTCATGTTGAGCTGGAAGCGACACCGGTTGATCAGCACCGAGCCATCCGTGCTCACTTCATCGGCAGCAGCCTTGTCCATCGCTGTGGGCAGCGCGCGCTCAGTGGCCAGCGACCCGGAATGGGAAATGAGGCGACGATGCCAGGCGCCGTGTCGTTGAACGCGCACTTGGTGTGGGATGCAACAATCCATCTGTGCGACGCCCGCAAGCCAGGTTCCAGGTTTGTCCGAGCCATTTGATCCGACGCCGACCAGCTGGCCGCACTGTCACTTCGGGAAGATGAGCAGCCAGTGGCTTGAAGCCACAAACAGATGAAAAGGTCAGCCGGGAAGCGATGCATTGTGTTGACGCTGACAACGTCAATGCTGGCAGCGCAACTGGACGCATTTCATTGTCAGTGCTTGGAGACCACACAGCTCGTGGATCGGTGCTCGGAAGAGATCTCTCTGTGCGTGGCAGGCAGCTGGATCCACCTGACTGGTGGGCAACTGGCGCGGTGGATGTCTTGACGTTCCTCCTCTTGCATTTTGCGTGTGTGCGCCCAGGTGGCGCCTCTCCATGCTGCTTGTCCCATCGAAATTGAGCACAATGCGGTTGTCCAGGCTCAACGAGCGCCAGCCCAGATTCCTGATCTTGAGGGCGTCGTTGCATTGTTTAATTGCTGGATGAGGCACCCGCTCACAATGGTCGCTCAAGTGGGTGATGTCGACCTTGATCGCCTTGTTCCACGTTCATCACCACGAGATTGAGCGACGAGTTCGTGCCACCACTGGTCGCTGTCGATGACTGAGGGCCTTCCGCACCCAGCGCTTCGTGTTCTGCATTGATGAGCTTCTCACGCAGCGAGTTCCATCCCGTCAGCGCCAAACGCGGTCCACGATTCGCTTCAACGGCTTGGCGTCGCTCCTCCCGTTGAGCTTCGAGCGCGGCAATGGCGCGCTCTTCGCAGATGCGCTGGTCGCGTCCATTGAAATAGCACCGGATCATCGCAATCGACACAAGAAAGCCGCTGATAATGCCAAGCGCGAGGAAGATATGGCCGCCACCTTCGTCTTGGTTTTGGCATTGGAACTCCAGCTCCGCTGGTTGCAGCTCGCATTGACGCGTGCACACGCAGTTATCAGCACCAAAGCACGCGATTGGGAGCGCAGACGACCCGTGATTCGGAGACGCGCTCACTCTGCAATTGGCGCACGCGGCGTCCGTGCGGCTGCAATACTTGGTCATCGACGCCCGGAAGAGCGGATTCGTGGTCAGATTGGTGCTGGCGCCTTCGTAATATGTCCCACACGCCCCGTCCTGGAGCCGGCATTCCTATGGCACAAGCACACACCTGGGTAATCAGCTCATTCTCCATTCATGTTGATGGATAGATCCATCACAGCAAGTCAACCAAGCACACAACGCAACGCAATGCAACGCACCGCGCCATTGCGTGGGTTCGAGTTCAGACACTCGGAGCACGAGAGAGGGCGCCAGCACGTGGGGCCCAAGATGACTTTATCGCAGCTCACGACGACCACGCCGCTGTTAGTGGACTCGGGCAATCGCGTGCTGTTGCTCAAAGACGGCTCGATGATCGTTGTGGCGCCTGAACGCGACGAGGAACTGCTCGCAGTCGCCATCTCCATCTGCGTGCTCGTCAATTCAGAAATGCCATCAACACCAGCATGAATGTCCAGATGAGAGATGACGTGGAAGTGGATTCAGTAGTGCCTGCACCATGATCGCCGTGGAAATGGGTGATGTCGCCCGGCCTTATGAGCAAAGTCTCCAAATCTGATGGTGCACATGTTGACAATGTTGTCCTGAATCAGTACATGAACCCAAACAACCAGACTTCGGGTGGCCCTGCTGCGTGCTTCAAGAACGGATTAACCCTGACCCTTACCACTTTCGGGCATTGCTATCAGTCAAAACCAGGCCAGTGGTGACTGACTCGTTGGCTGCACTGATCATGGCGGCATCAAGACATGAGCATCTGCTTAATAAGTCCATGATATTCATATTCATATCCATATTCGTATTCATACCGCTGCTATCATGGTGTGGCTGTTCAAGAGCTCTCTGGGCAAGTGGTCCATGATATCGACGTAAAGGCAATCTCGTTCGATTGGGTGGTGATGGCCATCTTCCCCGTGCTCGACTCGCACGGACACTGGGTGCAGCGACGTTCGGCTCGTGGACTGATCCTCCGCGCTCTTCCGTGCTTTCTCGTCTTCGATGAGCTTCTCGCGCAGTGAATTCCAGCCACCCAGAGCCAGCAGTGGGCCACGCGTCTCTGTGATCTCCTGTTGTCGTCGCGCCCGAGCTTCTATGCGAGCGGCGGTGCGAGCTACCCGCGCGGCATCCCTTTGTTCGTCTGCGACGTGTTCTCGCCATCCTCGCCAGCAGCACTGGATCATCATGGCGATGACGATGAAGCCACTGACCAGCGCGAACACTTCGAACACTTGCTTCGCGTAGACTGAGTCGAGGTTGGAGTCGCTGGGGTCACTCGATGCCGTCAGGTCCTCGCAGTGTGTGACCGCCGGCTCTGCCTGCTCGCATTGCGCCGTGCATATGCATCCATTCATTGTACCGGTGCACAACGCCGTTGCTGCAGCATTGGCGTTACTCCCAGCTCTGCACTGGGCGCAGCCTGCATCGTTCGAATGGCAGTACTTTGATGTGAACGAAGTAAAAGCTGAATCCGAAGGGCTGTCACCGCGCGAGGTGCACTGCCCTTCCGAGAGCACACATTCCTAATGCACAGACAGACACACAACAATGTTATTGTGCGAGCTCCATGAGACGCATTCGAACACAAAGCAGTGTTCCTCACCTCTCCACCTGAAAGGGGAACGTTGAGGCATTCGAAGCACGTGCGCCGGCGCCAGCATATTCTGTTGTCCGTGCTGACAACAACGAGTCTGCTGCAGTTGCTGTGCTTTGCCAGCGACGAGTTGCTCGCGGACGCCATGTTCCCCAATGGTGCCATCGATCGCTGCCATTTTCGCAATGTCGGTGACGTTGTGGGGAGGGATGACGCGTAAACCCTCCGCCCGTCCCAATCCCGTTGATCCCCACGATAAACAGTGGATGTCGCCTGTCTTGGCACATCGTTCTGGGTGGATGCGATCTGCTGCAGTTGCAGCCACTTGCACTTGAAGCAGTACGCTCATGCAATCAACCACTGTTGCAAGTGAACCTCCTCTTGAGTGGGTTATCATGCGACGTACAGTACATTACAGTGGGGGGTTCATACTTTGAGACCCCGACGTCCCTGCTAAGAACCGACATGGCCACCACCACCATGGTCATCGCGCAATGACCGATCGGCGACCGTCGCAGTCGTCGATTGTGGCACTGGTTCCAAAGCCGGAATCGGGGTCAGTGGCAGATCACTGGCGATCGTGCTGGAGCTTCCTCGAGAGTGCTCTTCGTCGATCAGGTTCTTGCGCAGGGCGTGCCAGCCTTCGAGCTGTAGTGGCTGAGCTCGTGACACGTTGGAGGACGACGATCCCGTCTGGTAACGGCGTGGGTAATGCACGGTCTGTGGGAGCTGGGACTGGAGTCGGTGGCGCCGGCAGCGAGCAACCCACTCGGCGATGAGGCAGACCAAAATGAGGGCTGCGAACACGGCAACGCATTCCAGCACAATCGTGGGAGTGGCCACGTCAAGGTACGGGTTGCTACCACCGGCGTTGTTGTCGTTGGTGGAAGGTGCATGCGATGGTTTCTCGCATGACCGCAGGCAGATGCACCCGTTGGCGCCGACGCAGATATTGGGACCCGACTTGGAGCGACAGTCGAAGCAGGCTCTCTCGTTCGAGGGGCAGTACGAGTCGATGGCTGAGATGTAAAAGATTGAACTCGTGGCAGTCTCTGCATCTTCGACGGTCATGCAACGACCGGAACGCGTCAAAGCACACTCCTGGAAGGAAGCACGCGCTGCTGTCAGATCCGAGTCACCCAAGCACAACATCTGCCACACAGCTTGGAACTCACTTCGCCACCAACCAACGGGACATTCAGGCAGTCGTAGCATGATCGCGGCGCGCCCTTGGCACTGCCTTCTTCGGCGTGATAAGTGGAGCATGTGTCGCGAGGATTCGCCATCGTGACGTGCGTGATCGTGACGGTGGCGGTGGTGGCGGTGCTGCCGCTGCCAGATCCGCGCCGTGAAGAGGCCATTGTTCACGAATGCTTGCCAGATGTTTAATGGCAGTCCGATTGCTCGAGAATTGTTTGCGGTAAGCAACATACCAGTGCCAGCGACGCCACCACGGCACACGCCCGTGCCGGGCACGGGCCTGGTGACATGTTCATGCGGCTGCTCGGCCATTGTTTACGGCGCCTTCAATCGTTGATGGAACATTCATTCACAATGTTTGGGTCAGCGACGAACCTCAAGTTAACGCACTATAGTACATTCGGTGCTGGAGTACTCCTATAGGATAGTTTGCACGCAAACAGCGATCATTGCACGATTTCGAATTGTTGCATAATATATTGCACATCCGCCTGATGACGGAGGTGATTTCTCACCAGCTGCCATTTCCAGGTGTCGTCGACGCGGTCATCGCCCATGCAACTGGTCGGTGGTGACGGGTGGTTCGAGCATGTCTCGAGCGTTCCGTGTGACTAGTGCTTCAGATGTGCTGTTGGAGCTGGCTTTGCCAGTTCGATTGGCACGTTCTCGTTCGATGTGTTGGGTGCGAAGTGAGCGCCAAGCTCGTAATTCGAGTGGAGGCGCGATCGGTTGACGGGGCCGTCGTGGAGCTGCATATTGACGACGACGATGACGAGTACGGCGAGACCACCACAGCGAGAAGAGCACGATAGCGAAGAGTATGGCGGCCACTTCGAATGTGGAGAGCACGCTGTTGGCGAAGCTTGAGATGGCAGAGTTGTTGTTGTGGTCGTTCTGCCTGCTGGCCGACGTCGAACATTTGGACTCGGATGTGGACGGTTGATCACGGCATGCCCGCAGACAAACGCAGCCATTGGCGCCGATGCAGACGCGTTCTGGTTCGGAATGTTCCGCGTTTTTGCAAGGGCGACAAGCTGGATCAATGGGAGAGCAGTATTGATGTGTCGACGACAGGAAATAGCTGCTGTGGATGGTGTCGTTGCTGCTGCTGCTGCTGTTTGCATAATGTGAATTCATGGCGATGCAATGGCCGCTTCTTGTGAGAGCGCATTCCTGTTGCAAACAAGCCAATGTCAGCACTCGCACATACGGTCATGACACTCATTTTCATCGACTTCTTACTTGTTGATTTTCAAGCGGAACGTTGAGGCAATCAAAGCACGAGCAAGGCCGCTTGCACGTCATGTTGGCGCTCGTTGGTGGTTGCCACTTGCACGAGGCGTCGGTGGGCATGTTGTCTTGCGACTTGCCGAGTGACACTTGGCAAGTCTCGAGAGTGGCCAGAAGACGCGCGCCGCGTCGTGTTCTGGCCACCACGTTGTGGACATGACAGCTGGCACCAACACGTGAGCTTGGCATCATCAACCCACCCAATTCCACAATGAAACCTCATGTGGTGTCGCAAGGCTATATTCATGCTGGCGATCAAAACGCTGATGAGGCTTGATGAGGCTTGGGGTGTGGGTGTCGCTGGACTGCCGTGTAGTCGATGCAGCTTTCAATACCGATCATCAGTTCCACGCCGCTATTGGCAGTGAGCGCTCGATGGACCAGTTGTTTGAGATCCTATGTCGTCGGTCCCGATTCCTTGCACGCGATCTCTCGCCAGTGGCATGGCCATGAATTCCTGCTCGTGTGCGATCAACTTCGCTCGGAGCGCTTGCCATCCGTCCAGTGACAGAGCCACAGTTGGTTGCCGTCGTGTCGTCCTTGTTGTCCGCCGTGCCCTGGCACGCGCGTTGCTCACCTGCCAGTTGCGTAACGACCTGGCCAAGAGCAAGACCATTGCCAACAAGACCAGCAGCCCCACAAACATCCCCCACATCGACTCGAGCGTGTTCGGTGAACCAGCACCAGCACGCGAGCCACCAAGTCGAGTTGGCTTTGGGAACGTTACGGCATCGCTGTCCCTGCCATTGCCACTGCCACTGCTGCTGCCACTGCCGCTGCTAGAGCGCCCGTACATGGCGTAGCTTCGTGTCGAGGATGCAGGTTAATAAATGGCAGTGCCTTCTCAGCCTTCATCCACTCAAACGGCGGTCATCACGCTCCGTCTTGCGACCATCGTGCAATGGTGCAACTCATTGCGAAGGAGTGACGCGTTCGAACCTCAAGGGACAACCTCAAGCACTTCTCGTTAAAATATGCAGATGTCGCCCAGTTCGATTGGAAATGTGTCACATGTCCCACACACCATCATGTGTGACGGTTGGGCTTGGACGTGGTGGCGATCGTGCTTCCATCCGTGCGCGCTCCCATGGAACCCGACCATTTGACCGTTGTTCAATGCGTTTTGTCCGCACTGTGGCCTCCACAGCTTCTCTTCCAACGACTTCCAGAACACTGCGCACCGTGTAGCGCCGGTTGCGCCACAGCTGAGCTGCAAAGGTTGTTTGATGATGTGAGCAAGGGGTGGCTTGATGGTGTCAGAGCTGACTGAACACTGCACGAGCATCGCGATGATTGAGCTGACAAGGCGATGATGGAGCGTGTTGGAGCGGTGATTACCAAGCGTGGTGGTGCGATGGACGGTCAAACCGATCGTTGAGAGCTTGGTCAGCATCACAATTTGCTATTATTGTAAAACCCAGCTGAACGCCACATTCTTTGAGCATTAGTGTTGTGAAGTTAGTGTTGAATCCTACGCAGCCGACGAGTGCTTCGTGGCTTCTGTCGCCGTAATGCCTTCGTGCGGTAGCGTTTGAGCGGATGACGCAGGGATCTGCTCCTTCTGTTCCTGCTTCCAGCCTTCCAGTGTCAATGCCAGGTGCTGTTTCTTCTTGTTCGCTGCTGCTGGAGTGGTCAATGGTTGTGTCAAAGAAGACGAGTTCGAGGACGGTTGATGACGACTGCCCAGCTTGATGAGCACCATATACACGAACACACAGACGCCGAGAATATACAAGGTGATGAATGCACTGCCGCTGGCTGAGATCGACTCGCTGGAACTTGGAATACTTGTGGGGGCAGGCATATTGCTGTGGCTGGTCTCGCAGCTGTCTAGACAGACGCATCCGTTCGCACCGATGCACACGTCTTCCCTGCCGCGACAATCGGCGCAAGCTGGGTCGTCTCGCGAGCAATATGCTGTCACTGATGAGCGAAAGTACCCGGCAGCTTCGCCACTGCTATTAGCCGACTGAGGAACTGAGCTGCATGTGCCATCAATGCCCAGATAGCATTCCTGTCAGTGGACACAAGCGATGTTAGCGACGGGTTTCCAGACGCTGTAGAGTCTCGCTCTACATATTATACCTGTCCGTTCTGGAACATCACGTTCAAGCAGTCCATGCACGACCGCTTGCGGCCATTGTTGTATGTTTCACACGTGTCGATCGGCTGTGCTTCGTGACGGAGCAACTGGTTGCTTGAACGGTTGTTGTTCATGGCTGAGAAGTTGGTTCGCTGGTGCAAGTTGCGATGTGGTCAACTCTAGACTGGTCCCGCGCGTTGTCCGGCTCGAAGCGTCGAGACATTCTTCCCCACATGTGGCGGCCAATGGCTTCGGGCCAATCCTTGAACGATCTGGGCTGCGGCGCGCTGACGTGGATGCATACCGTTTCAAGGATGAGCTGTGGCTCTGAGCACGTCGTCTGTTTGGATGTGTCTGTCCAGCCAGCCATGGCTGCTCACAAGTGCCTCGATCTTGTCACCCATTGCCACATGCAATCTCGATCCACCACAGAAGCATTCCCATCGCGGCTTCAGCCAGATGTCACAATAACGTCAACCCAGTCACTGCATAAAACCATGCTATTCTCCAGTTGTTTTGTTGGCGTGTGAGCTCTATGGCCGTGAGCCTAGCCTACGTGAGTACCAGTATCTCGGATGAGAACGCTTGCGATGATCACCAAGTGACAGACAGGCAGCAATGCACCCACCGATTGGTTGATCATGTTTCATCACTGCCATTACTTCACCTCCATGAGGTTTAGGTCGACAGATCGCATCTTTCCTCACCTGTCGACACTAGCGTCGCATGTCTGTGGGTGCACCACTCACCAATATTCAAGTCGCTCGCGAACTACAGACATCTGGGTTATGTCGGTATTTGTCTTTGACCGTGCCGTTCCTTGCAAATTTCTGTGATGGAACGCACTCACATACTACGAAAGGCTACGAGTATCATCGACGTCTTGATGAGCCCCCCCCCCAGTCATTATCTCCTTGTGTATGGTATGTACATCCACGTCTCGCCTTGTAATATGTGAATTATGTACGTTGCTCGCTCAAGGTACCGTTTGATCAAACCTCGTAGCTCTTTGGACTTGTGAAGCTGAACTGAATTCAAGATATCCATGCCTATGGTCCCCGCTCACGAGCGTGCGGCTGCTAGACACAACGACGACACAGTTCGACACGTAAGAGAAAGCGTTGTCGACAAATACTGCCAATCAGGACCAGTTGGTATATGTTCTAGATTTCTTTGCCTCCCTCACGATGGGCTTGAGCAATAAATTCGTGACCACAGAATGTGCCGTATTCGTGGTCTCACGAGCTAGATATGTCTGGTTTGCTCAACTTCCTTGATGGCGTCATTGAGCCTCCTGGGCAGGAATCACAACGACGAAGCTTGATATGCGGAACACGCTAACATGTGTTGTCAAAACCATCGCCATAGAAGACTGCGTGTCGTGAACGAACTTGCTAGGATTCATCCAGTCATCTAGGATATTGATTGGCGTAAAACTAACAATATACCCAACCTCCAACTTTCAACTCCATCTCGTTTAGACATTTTTCTGGGAGATGGTTCTTGAGTCACATCCAGCACGTTGCGATGATGGTAGTTGCAAGCAAATCTCTTTCATCGAAATACTCATGTCAGCACCACGACCGGGCTCATCATTCTGAAGAAATAGCATACGGGCGTCTCAGCGCAGCACCAGAGCCCGAACGGTTTGCATTTCTCATCAGCGGTGCACGTTTGGAACTGGTTGTTGTGTCACATCCAGACCTTGGTGATCATGCACATGATGGAGGATGCGACTGAGACAAAGAATGCGACAGCGCTGGTCTTGGGGATCGATACGAGATGATGCTGAGATGTGGTATCATCGCGCATGATGGTGAACACTTGAGCCACCACCTGCGCAAAAAGAATCCAAACATTTGCGTGAACCGCACAATCCATAGGTACAAAGAGAGCAGCAGGATATTCGCCAAAAAAAAGCATTGCTCCAGGCTGCGTATCGAGCGTAGCTGTTGCCAGTGAATCTTTCGATGGATTGCCGTGCGGTGGTCAAGCAAGTCGACCAGCCATCAACTTCGCACGACTTTAGATCAATGTCCACCTCGTATGTAAACAGATCCCGAAGAACTATTTTAGGCTGCGTCGATGAACAGCCCAGTTTCGACTTCCGCAACAGCAATATACATTGGATAGTTCTCCAGGAAGTACGGACGTACAAGCCCGTGTCTGTCGAAGTCACGTGACTGGAGCAGGTCGTAAATGTTGATCCCGCTAGAAACAGTCGTGGCCGGTGTCGAATATACCTGAATCCAGTGATCTGGAACTGTAGTGAGAAAGTGCTGACTCCTGCGCATCCGCCGACTTAGGAGGACGTTTTTTTGCAAACTTTATGTTGCATAGAAACCATTGTCACTGTCTCTTTGAAGTCGGATAGCCCAATACGTAGACCGAATTGTAGCTTTCTTCCGCCTGCGGCTCGACCTAGTTGCGTTGCTGTCGCCTCTTACCGCTTGTGCGAGTGCACTTCCGGCTGGCCAGTCCGTACTCCGTGTCGTGCGAGTGAATTGTTCGCATTTTCTGGATAAATGGCAGGTGAAGCTTTTGCCGTCGAGTTGATCATAATTCATCCCATCACCGCACTCTCCCCAATAATTTGCAACCTGCAACCATCGTTAACGCATCAGATCCTTTTCTGTGGTAATGTTGCTTATTTGCTAGATCAATGGCTGAGTACGCAGTTTAAGTAAGTAGACTGTTGGACGATACTAATGTTCTGTGCTAATCGATTCTACACTGTATGCGTCGCCGTCGCTGTTCTGGGTGAAGGCGCAACATGCTGGACAGCGTGATCTGCACTGGGCTTCTTCAGTTGTAGTCGCGACGTATCCAATGGCAAAGGCTGACTCTGCGTGATGTTGCTTGAGGCTTGAACTGCTTGTGGCTTTGTCACCTGCTCTTTGCTCCTGGACGACCGACGGCGACCTCCCGTTGTCTTCATGAATACCACGTATACAAATATACAGAGTGCAACAACACCTATGCCGATGGCAGCTTCGTTCGTGATGGAAGCGGAGCTTCTGGTACCTTTAGTGACAGGCGCTAGGCTTTCTCTCGGCTCGCAGCGCTGCAAACAGATGCATCCGTCTGCACCAACGCAGACACTTGTACTTCCACCCGAAATTCGACACTCTGTGCATGCTGGGTCGACTCGCGAGCAATACGTTGTCGTCAACGAGCTAAAATACTTCGCGCTGCGCACACTATTGTCGTTGCTTTCATTGGATGATGGGCGAACTGCGCTGCATGCACCGTCAACTGTGAGGAAGCATTCCTGGAGACAATCAAACACTGTGAGCGACGATCATGTGACACTATTCCAGTACTTCGAACCTGACTGTTTCCGAGAAGCGCGTTCAAGCAATCGGTACACGACCGCTTGTGACCATTGCTGTCTCTCTCACACAGGTCGACCGGTTTCCCTCTGTGGTGCATTGCTTCTTTGTTGTTGTTGTGGATAGTCCTATGAAGAAGTCGTTGTCTCCCTGCTAGTGTGTGGGTCTCTGTCGCAAATTGCAATGTAAGCCCTTGAACGCGCTGTGTCGCTCGTTGATCGAGATCGGTGCGTCAGGAGAGCGACCAATTGGCTCCCATCAATCGGCGATCTCAAAGGAATTGCCGGCACCAGTTCATCGTAAGTAGTACTCGCGAACCTGGCCTGGATGCAATCCTCCCATGCGTCGGTTGAGCGAGTGGGCACGAGAGCAGTGCATTCGCTCTTGAACCCGATGTGGCTGCAAGATAACCTGAGACTCGAGCTGCCGCTCCCTTCAGCTCGTCTTGATTTTCCAATCACTCTGGCGCCCGTGCTGGAGATGGATGTCTTGGTCCACAAAGTGCGAGACAAATATGTCCTCACAGCGCTCAAGTACGATGGCTGATTCATCAGCCAAACACGGGGCGAACAAATACAAGCGAATCACTTCAGACGGCACCACAAGAAATCGGAAGCTAATCCGACGCGCAAATCCAGTGGCAATAACAAGTGAAGACACCGTGACGAAGGCACGACGCCATTCGTTTGCACGATGTGCTGGATCGGACTTCCGCCAGACCGGCAGAAGACAATGTTGCCTTGCTGCGAACAGAACAAGCCAAGAACCATTCCGAAGCCGCGGTACAAGTCATCGGCGCTGTCGCTGCTTCTACTGATGGATGGACAGTGCTGCATCTTGGGTCAACTTGTTGCCAGTGCTGTTCAACCAGCTGTCAGATTGACCTCCATGCACATGCAAGCATGCAGCTCGCCACGCAAAGCGATCTCCATTCCCCCCGTGCACCACCTCGTGTCGCGTGCACCATGCGCGCATGCGTCATTCAGGATCACTGCAGCTTCGAATCGTCGTTGTCCCCACAATACAGTAATAATGTCGCTGGCTGTGCCACAATGCTCTGCCATCACGACGCTCCGCTTGCCAAATCATCATCATCGACCACGCACGCCTCTTCGTGCGCATTTCCATCAAATAAACAAAAAAATAGAATGTTCGAATGTGTTTTGTATAATCGAATCTTGGCGCAATGTTCGAATCTCAACGTCACATGTCGGCGCGTGGAGCGCACAGCCGGGCCGACGGACGTACTGTATGCGCCATTGTGCCCCGCAGAGAACGTGGCACCAAAGCAGCGCCAAGCTGGCGGCCGCAATGGCTGACGACGCATGGAAGGCTGCCAGAGAAGACAGCTGACGACAGCACCAGTCGCAGGCCAACTCACAATCGCAATCACAGCAGATTCGTCGCCGACCTTGCCACACGAGTACCTGTCGACGCCATCGTCAATGCTTCGCTCTGCCAACAGCTCAACGGACGAGAACGATGCCAATGCTGTGTGTCAGCAAGCTGCGTCGTGCTCCGAGTGCCTGAATATGCCCCAGGTAAGAGCGCTGTGTCTTGATCTTTGGGTGTTTATAGATTGTGAAGCGTGTGCTGGTGGCATTTGCTGACGAGGATGTCAAAAATGAACAGAACAACTGCGTGCTCACTGCCTCGGGCGTGTGCACAGCGTACGATGACAGAGATGTTCAAGGAGCGATCGGTGTCGACTTGTTCCTGGCTGGAGCCACCAAGTATTGCAGCAGCTCGGACAGCGCATGCACGCTGTGTCGGGGCCGTGAACGACTGAGCTCATCTTCTGGTTCATTGGTTTGCCATGGGGCGGACGGTTGCGTCTGCCTGTCGTCGTGTGAGCCTCGCGATTCTCTTCGTGCGCTGTCCAGTGTTTCGTTTGCGTCGCGATCCGAGGCGTCCTCGGGGATCAGCGCATCGACGATCGTCGTCATCGTCGGCATCGTTATCGCCATTGCCATCACGTTGTGGGCGTTGCTCGGAGGCCAATGCCGCGACTCGCGGCGCTATCTGTCGGGACGCAGTCGCTGGAGACGCCATCAGCGATCCACACCAGGGAAATTGCTGCATTTGGATGGCTGGCACGCTCTCCGGAAGAAGCTGATCGAAGCCGAACATGTCGCCATTGGCTTGCGAGCTCCAGACACCACGGTCCTTAGTGTCACACCGCAGGTCGAATCACACGCCCACCATGATTCCACGGAGCACACGATGTCGTTGTCGACTTCGACGCGCTGATTCTTTCACGTCTTGCAACCATTCCAAGACCGTTAGTTCCAGCAGCGACTGCCATCGACCGTCACCATGTTTCCAGACAACCCACATCTCCAACCAAGCCAAGCGTCAAGCCTCAGGGCAGTGGCCCGATGATTGCGCCCCCCCCCCCCCCACACAACCCCGCACCAAGCCCTGTCCCTGTCGTTCTCTGCTCCATCGTCTGTGGCAAGTCCAGTGCCATGCACGCCCCAATGATGAGGCACTGCTAGCTTGCCGTCGTCATCGCTCACGTGACGTCACCGTTACGTACAACTAACTGCAGGCCTCCAATGGATTGTGCCTCTGAGCAGGTGCCGTCATCCGTTCAGCGCAGCCACACCGCACACAGATCCACACACTTCCAAGTCGGAAAAAGACGCAGACGCTTGGCCATCGCGCTGTGGCAATCTGTTCTTCTCGTGTTCCCGCATCGATCGTTTCAGCAGCGCGCTTCCGTTTCCCTCTACAGTATGGGAGACAGAGCACGGATGTGAATTCATTTACCTACTGGTACCATTTTCCATCGAGCAAGTGTGCATGGCTCTGAGGGAGCGAGTGGAGTGAAATCCACGACAGAGCGCCTCATCCTGGATCGAGTCCATGGTGATGATGATGCCATCGAGAAGCAGGGCCGAAGCAATCCATGCGATTGCCGCCCCGTGCAGCCGAGAGCGGCTGGCCAGCGCAGCGCGCCTCCTCCCACTCGTCGACAGCCCACAACTTGCAGGAGTCGTGATTGCTTCGCGTTCTCTGGGTGTGGGTTGCGTGCTTCCTTCCTTCCTTCCATCCATCCAACTCGGTGCTGTGCTGGTCTCGAGGCTCTTCCAAGCCCACACCTTCCACCGTTCCACGAGTGGGATATTGCAGGGTCGAGCTTTCAGCCACAGACCTGAGCGTACCCATGCGCAGCCACCCATGGCGACAGCTGCCGTGCTTGGGCATCGGCTGCAACTCCTCGCGTGCCGCGGCCAAGCTGGCTGCCAGTGCGCAAACCACCCCACGCCCAGCAACAACGGCTTGGTTCAGCTTGGAGCGCGCGTGTTCGGTGACTGCACGGACTGCATCGCATTGTGGAAGCACGACCACCTCCGTCGCACGGCAACGCAATGGCATCCATGATGCCAGCACCAATGCGCACGCCCCATCCAAGCGACACATGCGAGGCGTATTTTGTTGACGGCCTCTTGAGTCAGGACATGCCCCAGCGCTCATGCAGCGACTGCCTCAACGTGCTGCTCCCTAGTGGACAGGTGAGGCCACCACAGCCTTCATGTCTTCGGCGCGCTTGATGCGACACAGAGACTCAATAATGATGTCTGTGTCTGCTCAGGAGTGCGCGTTGAGTCGCGATGGTCTCTGCCGTCCATATAACAGTCCGTCGGCCACGGACGTGGCCGACATCTTTCGGTCGTCCGAGACGAAGTACTGCACTGTTAACGACGCTGCCTGCCAGGCTTGTGCGACGTCTTCGGTCAGCAATGCCGCGTGCATTGGTGACAACGGCTGTGTGTGTCTGAAGAGCTGTGAAGCGCTGCCACCAGTGCTGGCGATGCCTAGCACGACAGCTCCAGCAAGAGTGACAACCACACCAGCCATTCGTCGTGCGACAACACCTGCTCCAACGCCTGGTAGCACGGGTTCGTCAGATGCCATCAGCGATCGCGCGCTGATGGTCGGCATGACCGTGGCCATGATCATCGGCTGCATGGGCGTCGTGGCGCTGGTGGCACTGTGCATGAACTGCCTCCTGATCACGCACCGAGAACGCCGCCTGCGCGATCTGCGAGCTCGGCAACGCCAGTCCATGCAGCGCAAGGCAGTCAACCCGTTGATGCTCGAAGGATGGCACACGATGCGTCAGAGTTTGATCCAGGACGAGTCGCTCATGCCTGGAGGTCCACGCCTGAGCCAACTGCTCGATCCAGGTGTGCCGATCGTTGTGACTGCATACGCGCACAATGGCAGCAACGACGCCATCGATGCATGACAGACGCAGTGATCGATGCATCCACCGCGCAGGCAATCGAATATTTAATGCAGCAACGCACCCAACCCATTCATCACTCAACGCAAACCATCGATATTTTCCAAACTGTTCTCTTTTTTACCTCACACGTTTGCCAGTTATATACGAAAAAGATATCCCACCATGTTCACAGTGATGGTAGAAATGGACGGCTCCATCGATCGCAGACATGGCGGTCACTTGCGCTGTCGTTGGCCACCGCCGCGAGTGACCATCACGCGAAGATCAGCAGAGCAATATGGCGCAACCAGCTGCAGCTAACACGAGCGCGACAAACACGACCAACAGCTCCACGTCTGTGCGCTCCAGTGGAGCCCCCGACTCGTCATCATCAGGAACTGCATCGCATGGCGCTGTGGTGGCGCTCCCCACTGCGCGCCCTGTCAGCCCCCGTGACACATGCGCGTATTACGACAACAGCACGGAGCCTCCTGGCTGCCATCGACCTCGATCGTGCTTCGACTGCCTGAACGGGCCCCTGCTGAACGGACAGGTTCGTTGACACATTGGGCTCAATGCGTCGCTGCCTCCAGGAATGACGTCGTCGCTCACGTGGCTTGCATGGATGAACGGAATGGCACGCAGGTATGCCAGTTGAACGAATACGGCAGGTGCCAAGACGTTGATACGTGGGCTTTTGGACGCGAGGGCGTCGCCACGTTCCGGTCTGGTGTCAGCACGTACTGTGCTTCGGACGACACAGGATGTGAAGCATGCAGGACCCCCGACCTGTCGGCGTATCGTGGGCGTGTGTGTCGAGGCGTGAACGACTGCGTGTGCTTGGCGTGGTGTTTCCAGTTGGATCGATACGATCTCAAGTGCGATGCGCGACGAATTCCATCTCCTTCCGAGATGCCGTCCGGCGGCAACGGAAACAATGGCATCGTCATGCACTTCATGGTCGCCATCGTCGTTGTCTCGTTCATTACCTTCCTCATCGCCATGCTCAAATCCAGATTGCGCGAAACCTTCCCACCCCCCGCGTCGCGAGCTTCACGTGCACCACCTCGGCCTCCGCGACCTCAAGCATTGCGCCTCGAAGGCTGGCAGAGCATGAGGAAAAATCTCATCGACCACGAACACGCAACACTGGGACTCAGCGGCTCAACCACATCCCAAGGCAATGCTGTGGCGCCATCCGTGCAAGTTGAATATGGAGACCGATCGCATCCACAAGAGCGCACGACAGCGACGCAGAGGTAGTCTAACTTGCCCACATTAACAAGTACTGCATCGATCAGTGAGGGACACTTGATAACAATATGAGCTGTCTAAGAGTTGAATTCTCAATACTTGCCTGAAAGTTCGAGGGCAACCATGCTGGATTAACATGACATGTTGTACTATTTCGTCAACGGGGAGCTCTCGAGTAGCTCGTAAAAGCGACTGGCTGGGTTCGATAGCAGCTCTTCCACGCTGCCCATTTCCACTGCGTGCCCGTTGTCCATCACCAAGATACGATCGAACGCCAGCACCTGGTCCATTCGATGCGTAATAAGAAACACTGTTGACGACACAAACGCGCGATCAACGATGCTCAGGACTGCGTTGTCACGTTCTTGCTCCAACGACGAAAACGCTTCGTCCAACACCAGTATTTTTGACGGCTTGAGCAGCGACCGCGCTAGCGACAGCAACTGCCGCTCGCCTACACTCCAGTTCACACCGTCTTCTGCCAGCATGTCGTCCAGCGCCGTCACCATCCCAACGCCCGAACCAGCCAGCCCTGCTGTCTGGAGCGCCCCCCACAAGTTGACATCCTCAAACTCACCAAAGGGATCAAGATACGATCGAACTGAGCAGCGATAGAACACCGGAGCCTGCGGGATGATACTCAAGCGACTGCGCAGCTCCTGCAGTGCCAGCAGCCGGATGTCGACGTCGTCCACGACAATGCGGCCACTAGAGACTTCATGGATGCGGAAGAGCGCCATTGCGACGGACGTTTTGCCCGACCCCGTGCGCCCTACCAGTCCGATCTTCTCACCACCAGTCACGACGAAAGACACATTCCGAAGCACTGGCAAGGGCTTGACAAAGTGAGACGCGTAAGTGAAGGTCACGTTCTCAAAACGCACTTCGCCGTTGCTTGGCCAGCTACCTGCTGGCTTAACAATAGGCAGATCGCCTTCTTCAGACCTTTGCTTTGCCAGAGTAGTGAGATGATCGATTTGCTCGACGGAGATGAGGTCGCCACTGACATGGGAGACGCTGGTCGCGACGGAGACAGCCGTCTGCCGTAGCGTAACACCGCAATACAGAAGCAGACCGAATGCGCTTGGTCCGACATCATCCTGTGTCATCGCGACCACGACGAGAGCGAGCAGCGGCCACGCCTCTGAAACCGCGAGCCGTAGGTAGAGATAAAACTCGTGCACGAACCCGACGTACACGAGCTTGGACATGGCATTCACTCACTCGCTGTACTGCTGGAGAATGGCGTCTTGTTTCGACTTGCCCAGCAGTCGAATGCATGGCAGACCACCCGAAATTTCCAGGAGCCAATCTTCGTGCTGCACACGTTGCTTGCCAATAATCAGCGCTTGGTCGCGCGACGTCACGTCGTTCACGAGATACCACCAGTCAGCGATCACCGGCACCAGGAATGCCGCTGCAGCACCGCCTCCAGTCCAAACCATCAAAGCAATTCGACTTGCCATCTCTGTGATACCTTTCATAGTGACATGGAAGCTCCAGAACCAATGCTGTTCAAGGTGGAACAAGTCGCCCCAAACTCGGTAGGATAGCTCACCGTGCTGGACGTCGTCGAAGAACCGCAGCGATGCTCTCGTCATTCCTGTTACCAAGCGGCGAAACTTGTCGCCTGAATACTTGGCCAGGGAATGCAACGCCACCCATGTGCTTGCCGACAGCGAGATTTGCAATCCCAGAACAACGCCCGTGTAGACCACCAGCGCCACTCCACCGTTGTTATCGACGATGCCGAAACAAAGCCACGCTTCACGAACAATCGCTATTCCAGACAGCACTACGAGCAACAGGCCAAATTGTGCGATGGCAATATTGCTTCTTGAGAGAATCTTCACCATGCCCCATACGCTATGATTTTGAGGACTCTCGTGAGGACTCTCGACATCGTCGGGTGCCTGCGTGACATCATTGCGATGACTGCGCAAGTTGACGGGTAGGGAAGCTTTGGTTCCAGCTGGTTCATGGCATTTTAGTTGACGCGAAGGCACCCGCGCACTGCGCATGCTCGACCGGTCTCTTCCCTGTTGTTTCTTCCGCACAGTCTCGACAATGCTGGCCGCGCGAACATCCAAACGGCGATCTGCCCAGCTAGTGGATGCCAGTTCTGGGTTCTGTGTCACCATCACGATCGTCTTGTGGCGCAACAGGTTGCAGATGCAATTGGCGAACACTTCCTGCTGAACCAATGGATCGACGCAATCCAACGTACAGTCAAGCAGGTAGAGATCAGCATCGGCGTAACACGCTCGCGCCAGCGCCACTCGAGCCTTCTGTCCACCGGACAAGCTGGCGCCGCGTGACCCAATGTAAGTTCCATCGCCATCAGCGAAACGATCCAGATCGTCCAGGAGACCACAGGCGTCCAGCACGCGCAGGTACTTCGCTTGGTCAAACGGTGAGCCCAGCAAGATGTTTTCACGGATGGTGCCGGTCTGGAGCCAGTGCTCCTGTGCACAATACGCCACGCACCACGTCGCTGGAATGAAGACGGATCCACTAGAAGGCGTGATCTCGCCCGCGAGCACGCGCAAGATGGTTGTCTTGCCAGCTCCAGCGGGGCCATAAACGATTGCGAGCTCACCACGCTTAATTTCAATCGACACATTGACAAAAAGCGGCCGCTGCTTGGCGCACACAACGGCGTTCTTGACTGTGACTTGATCATTGATAGCTTTCGAGGCGGATTCGTCGACAGGACCTTCCTGCGTCGCTGCGTGCTTCGTTGACGCGAGGAATTCAGATAAGGCATCGTCGTGTGGCGACGCCAATATTCGCGAGAGTAACGATTGGAAGTTGAGGTTGATGGGCTGAACAAACATGGCAACAGCGATCACACGATCAGCAGTGAGTGTGACGTGTTGCAACGACAGCAATAGCAGCACGACGACCACAGTCAGGCAGTTGGTGGTTCCGGCCAAATGCGACGCCATTGCGTGCATCTGACTCGCCTTTCTCGCGCGCTCTTCGACAGCCCGCAGATCCAGAATACGCTTCAGCATCTGCTTTTCCCACGCGTACAGCTTGACGGGAAATGCCCATTTGAAGAATTCGTTCAGCGCCGGAACGGTGTCGGCATGTGCGGTCTCCAAAGGCTGCCAAACGCGCCAGCGAACCCGAGCATGGACGCTCGTGCATGCGCTCCAAAACATCGCCGCGATGACCGCAAACGAGCTGGCATGATGACCCACGTACCGTTCGAGCAGGAAATCGTTGGCGGTGAGCTTGACGACGTCTCCGACCGAGTCTCGTGTGCGCTCGATCGTCATGCAGATACGATCGACCTGCATGTGCAACCCACGGATGTACACGCCCGGTGGGACGTCCGAGTCTTCGCCAACGAGCTGGGCCCATGGGATACGAACGGACCGCTCCATGATGAGCAGCAGCAGACCACAGATCACACGGATGTTCACATGCAGAAACGACAGCGAGCGGTGCTGGTACGCCACGACCTCGCCCACGTGCGCAGCCACAGTGCCCAACACCAGCGACGTCATGCGCATGGTATCAACGCCATGGCCAGCACTGGTCACGGCACGAAGCAGCTCCATCAGCAACGCGGCGTGGGCGACATACAGCAGCCCACTGGCCAGCGACCACGCGTTGCCCCGCCACACCTCAAAGCGCTCGATCCGCAAGACAGCAGCGATGACGTCGCCGTGCGTGGCAATCAGGGCAGCGCGGAACTCGCGCTTGGCGGCAGCGCATTGCCATTCGAGCGGCAGCGGCAGGACGTGGTCAATGGACGGAATGCGCGGGCTGTGGCGGGTGAAGAGGCGGCGCCAGGGCGCCGGTGGCGGGCGGTTCTGGTGGAACAGCTCTTCGTGGAAGAGCACAAAGAGCCACGAGGACCACGAGCACGTGCGCTCTGGGTGGGCAGCCACACTCGTGCTCTGCAGCAGCAGCGGAGATGGCGCCTCGGCCGCGGGCGGAGCGATGGTCCCATATTCATCCTTGCCCGCCGTGGGCATCTCTTCGCACAATAATAAAACACACGCAGGGAGGGAAAGAAATAACTGTGTGAATTGTGTCAGTACTGTAATGTCCCGTGCATTGTCATCGTGGACACAAGGGCGCTGACCACTCGGCAACGAAGCGACGCAGGCAGCCACTCAGGCGCTCATCTGTTTGCCATCCGCGCTCATTTGCCGTCATCACAAGTCGCTGTCAAGTGCAAGCCACTAACATGGTCGAGCCATTGGTTCCGTCCGTGAACTGCCCAATCAGTCTCATAGCAGCATTTCCTGGTCTCTCTCTCTGCTTCTCACCCCGGGAGGTACATCAACAATACCCGATCACGTGCGGTCCAGGTCTGACGCAGCGGGAGGCTGACTCAAATGCTGATGAACGCGTCAAGCACGAGAGGACAGCGGTTGCAGCCATCGAGCGATGCTCTGGCGTGATGTGGTACATCTAGGTGCAGAGCACCAGCAACCTAGCGACTACAGCAGCGCTGTAGGTAGCAGACAAGCTGTGGCA
Source organism: Lagenidium giganteum (assembly GCA_002286825.1). NCBI lineage: Eukaryota > Oomycota > Peronosporomycetes > Pythiales > Pythiaceae > Lagenidium > Lagenidium giganteum. The sequence continues at coordinate 114,015 of NSDO01000237.1, forward strand.
CAGCGAGCCTGTTCGGCATGCAATAGTGACTGGCAATCGTGATTCCATTGCAGCGCAATGAGGACCCATGTTGTTGATCGCAGCGTCGATCCAAGTGGGAGTGTTGGAATATGGATCGACGGCTTTGTATCCTGAACACACCAAATACAGTTCTGGGTTTTCTAGGACGAGGATCAGACAGCGGGGACGGACAATGCATGCGCAACGGGGCTGGCAGCCTCACTCACCATTCGAGCGTGTAGTGCACAGCAGCGGTCTCCTCCTCCCGTCGAAGTCCTTGTTCTTGGGTTTTCCGCTCGCCCTTTAAAGTGGCCTGTGTGACTGCTCTCAATTGATAGCGGCTCACTAATGCAAGAGTCATCAACGGGAAATACAACGCGTGCAACCACGATAACCCACGACGTCTTCCGACCGATGGCTCATTCACAAGTCGTCCATCAACGACTGATGCAATAATAGTGACGATACCAACGTGAATTGAATTATTTTTAAACGCACGAGAGCAACCATGTTGGATTTCGAGCCCAGTCACCGATTGCCAATGGGATCTCAATTGCACGAGCGAGTCACCACGTCGAATACAGTTCTGTGGATCCAGTCGAGAGCTCGCAGGCCTAGGTGCTCGTTGGTGGTTGCTCGGGGGGAAAGGCCTGAACACTGGAAGTTGCAAGTCGAACGCAGTCAGCTGCGAGGCCATCGAGATACTTCGTGATCTCCTCGTTGCCATCCGTGATCTTGGCCACACACGTCTTGGGTTTGATCGACGTCGCCAACGTCTTGGCCATCGTGCGGCACACATCGTTGGCGCAGAAGTCGGTTCTTGTCTTCTGAGTCACTTTCGCACTGCCCGCCAAAATCTCGAACGCAGGGCATGCCTCTTGGACACCACCAACGTGCTCGATGCCTGGCACACGCTGTGCCAGCAGCGTCGCGTTGCACGCGCGAGGGCGACGCGACTGGGCTGCGGTAGCACGGACGTTGACAAGCACGTGCGTCGCGGTGACGACGATGTTGGTGCTGATCACCAGCAGCGCTGCGACGAGCAAGCCTTGGACGTGAGCGAGGAAGACCATCTTGAAAAGTGAGTGGCTCGCTGCGGATCGATGACTCAACGGTCGTCTCGTCGTCGTCTTCCATCGCATTCTCAACCCATCAGGCGCTCAAAATCCAGCATTCTGACATCGTTGCGTCGTCGTCGAAATCCAGCATCTATTATAGCATCCTCATTTTTGTCAACGCCATCACCACTGTGCATCATTGGCTCAACGAGCACAGCTTCCAGATGAACCCAAACCTGGCGCGGCGGACGCCGCCGCGACAGTTCGAGCCCGAGTTGAGATGCGAGGAACGTATACGGGCGACCTGGTCGATGGCGTACGCCATGGCCAAGGCGTGCTTGTGTTTGTGAACGGCGATCGCTACGAAGGTAGCTTCCGGGACGGATTCCGGGACGGCGTCGGCGAGTTCACGAGCGAGCGCGGCGGCTGCGTGTACGAGGGCAACTGGAAACAGAGCTTGCGCCATGGCATGGGCAAGGAGCGGTGGCTCAAGAGTGGCGACCGCTACGAAGGGGAGTACCAGCAGGACGTGTTCCATGGCCGTGGCGTGCTGGTGAAAGGTAATGGCAACACCAAGTACGATGGTGAGTTTGCGCACGGCAAGAAACACGGCTACGGACGCATGGAGTTCCAGCACAGCTGGTTGGCGATCAAGACAGTCAAAGACGCCAAGGACGTCAAGCAAGTGCTGGCGCTCGGCGCTGCTGCGGCCACGCGAGGCACTGGTGGAAACAACAACAGCAACAATGCTAGCAACAACGGAACCAGCACCAGTAGCAGCAGCGGAGCGACTATGGGCTTGTCGGTCTACGAAGGAAGCTGGAAGGACGGCCGCATGCACGGGGAAGGCAAGTATGTGCGTGCAGACGGCAGCTTCTACCAGGGCACGTGGGTCGACGGTCTCTGCCATGGATACGGCAAGGAAGTGTCGACGCAAACCGGAGAAGTGTACGAAGGCAACTGGAAGAAGGGTCTGCGGCACGGCGATGGCCAAATCATTCGCCATGGCAAACGGCGCAAGGGCGTGTGGGAAATGGGGCAACGCATCAAGTGGACAACGGCCGAAGTGTCGCTGCTGCCCAAGAAGTAATGCACGCAAATGCTAGTACCGCAGTGATGTGTTGGCGGGTGGCACTGAGTGAGTCCTGCGTTCTGATCTCACGCCGGCAGTAGTTAGTTTATGCCCTGTTCAACTCGCGGCTGTGCCAACATAGGTTTGTCATTGAACTTGCTTCTCATGCGCATCTTCGGTTGTGTCGCACAGAACTGGTCCTTACGGTAGTCATCTTACATGACCGCGACCCAGGCCCGCCTTTCTACAAGTAGCTGGGTACAATGACGCACGATATCACGAGTGACACTGGTACGGCGATGAACTCAAAGATAGGCCAAAGACGTTATCATTATGATCCCATTCCTCTCACGTCATTGACCACCACCACCCAGAGCCCCCTTGTTGCGTCACCACGGCAAGAACCCGTCTATCTGTGGGAGATTTCCCGATGAGAACAAGCGATTGTACTGCTCATGGTATCCGTCGAGCTCTTCATTCATTCCATTCCAAGTCCTGATCCGTAAAATCATCAAGAATTGCACGCACTGCTCATTCAGCAGTCTGCTGGTCGTGCAGCGCCGTTGGACTCTCAACGTGGGTCGCGGAGGTCGCCGGAAGCGCCCATTGTCATGGTTATGGCCATGGCCAACTCTCGAAAGTTGACGAGTGGTTCTTCCCTCTTCTGTGTCCAACTTGAATCCCACTTTTCTTAACAACCGTCGACTTTTATGGAAATATCATATAAATCAGACACGTGCACGTGCAGCCTGGTCAGCCTGCAAAACAATGTTTGGCAGCAACCTCATTGAGCACGAAGCATCGTTCCACCGCGACCGAGATGGCAGAGCCAACACCTTCATCAGGAAGCCCCAACCTCACGATTGACACCAGCAGCAGTGAGACCGAGGCCGTCGCGGCATCGCCGTCCGCTGCGGCGTCCTCCTCAGGCAGCGGAACTGTCGGGGACGTCGTCCTGCCCGTCAAGCCTGCGCGTCGCCCAGCGCAACCCGGCGACACCTGCAGCCGATACAGCAACGGCCAGCGCCGCTCGTGCTACGATTGCCTGAACCAGCCCCTCCTCGATGGCACGGTACGTCCATCAGTCACGTTGGGCGAATGCATGGGTCCCAGTTATCAATATATGTGTGTGTGTGTGAATGACAGACGTGTGTGCTGAATGACTATGGCAAGTGCGACGTCAAGAAGGTCTCGTTGGAACGGAAGGGCATCGACTACTTCACTTCTGGCAAGGACCATTACTGCAAGGGCACGGATCCAGCGTGCCGCCAGTGCTTGATCAATGGGGCGGCGGATAGTCCCGTGTGTCGAGGTGCCGACGGCTGTGTGTGCTTGGCCTGGTGTTTCCATGAGCTGCCAACGTCGCCATCGACGACGCCCACACCGTATCCGACCCTACCCGACAACTACGAATCATACTTCAAGAAGAAGAACGCCAACAAAAGCAGCAGTCTACCATACATGATGACTAGTATTTTCATACTTTGCGGGATCATCATGTACGGGATGCACCGACTACGACGCTTCCGTCGTGTGAATGAATCGCCACCAGCGAATGCATCAAATTCCTCCCAGCCACCACATTCTACCCGACCATCACGTCCTATCCGGCCGGCACGACCTGCTCAGCCGAATGAGTTAAGACTGACGGGGTGGCAGAAGATGCGGAAGAGCCTGATTGACCACGAACATGCAGCGCTGGGGATCGATCAAGCTGCACCAGCACAAGGCCGTGTCATAAGGACGACATCCGTGCCGGTCGCATATGGCGAGCGTGCACACCCACAAGAGCAGTCAACCCGAGCAGCGCTGTAATTTCTCATCGTTCGTTCACTTGTTGTAGATGAGAAGAGTGGCGTCTATAATTTTTTGTCGGGCTTGTCCTGGAAAGCTTTTTCGTCGATCGACGTCAGCTCGTTCTACTGGAACTCGACCGTCTGCAAGTATTTCATTCCGCGCACCATGGTTGGCATCGTCGTCCAGTTGCAGTATCGACAGTATAAGGACACCATCATGTTCCAGTTGTTGCCAACTTCGTCGACAAACAGTGCGGAATCGATGTATTCGGCGTACATCCACTCGAACGACGCTGGTAATGGCCGTGGGACGATTCCTTTCGGAACGATTAAGAACTCGACTTGATGCAGCGACAACGTTTTCAGTTCCAAAAAATGCTGGTCGCCAATGGCGGCGTGCGTGGCCCACCTGACTCAGACTACTTTGCTATTCCACAGCCCCAACGTCTCCAACTGCTGGAACACCTGGATCGACTTCGGCATCTCAACCGACGAGCAAACCACGATGTCCAAGTTCACCAGCAGATTCGTGCTGCAGCTTGCCGGTATTTTGTCGAGCTCGTCAGTTGTGCCAGTGATGTTGGATTTGGTGCAATTCGATTTGTCGACCCACGCATGCCATGTCTCGCGTGAACCGTGGACAAAGGTGGTCAAGGCATTGGACGTTGGAGTCTCGCAGATTCCACAGCTGGCCCGTTGCGCCAAGTGAAGCGACCAAGGTACAGGTGCCAAACGTGACAAACACAGCGTACCATCGACACATCAGACACTTCTTCTCAGATACGAACTTGATATGTGCGGCAACACGAGCAATTGCAGCCTGCGTCGGCCGGAGAGGAACAATTTGCTGGATGGTGGGTGGCCCTGGCATTCTTGCTGTAGGAATGAGGAGGCGATGCTGAGTGCGCCTTGGTCAGCGCACTCACAACCCCAAACACAGTGAGTCCGGTTGTGATGAAAGGGAACGTGCTGAGGCCAACGTTGGCTTCCGATAACACCAACATCTGGCCGAGCTGTCGCTCGAAAGTCTCGGGAATATAAACAACGGCCATTTCAGTGATCTGTCGTTGCGCCAGCCGCGACAGAAGAGAACGCCCTGCATGATGGTTCCCCACGTGAATCCAAGCCGTAAGTTGACCAGCGCACACACCAGGTGGACTGTCTTAGCGGATTTCTTGGTTCTGGCGTAGACGCACTTGATCAAAGGTGTGGAACAACAGTTGAGCAGGATCATAAATATGTACTGTACATACAACTGACGTCGCTTGGGTACTTGCTGGACTGGAAGTCTTGGACGCTCTGCATCGCAATCTCAAACATCTCGGATGCGATACTTGCCACCGATCCTCCCGGGCTTGATCCGACTTGGAAAGCCGCAAATCGTCCTTGTTGAACATGAATCAGACGGCTCAGGGCCGAACGCAAGATACCGCAAGCTGTAGTAGATCATACGAATGGCAGCAATCACGAACGGATTGGCAACGCAGCGAACGACATCAACGGCAAGTCACAAACACAGCACTGGTGCTGGTATTGAGTGATGCGTCAGAGACGAATTCGATCGCCGTTTGCTGGAGAATGCACAACGGGCATGCCCATGATGATCCCTGCTGGTGTTGATTGTGCGATTCACGTGCCCCCCAAATCCTGCATGTTGAAAATGAGAAACATAACTCAAATAATACTTCCATGGAACGACGGTGCCCTTTCACGGACAATGAGAAGTGTTCATTTGAGAACAAGCGCCGAATTCTAGCCAAACCCAGTCTAGAGAAGGATGTACTGGCGCTGTTGTAAGTATGTGGCCTCTCGCTATCTCAAGCTGAATTTTTCTTCGCGACGCAGGATTTTGCTTTGATCGACACCACGCGCAACTCATGATGTGTCCCAGCACCGCTGCACCTCATCTCACCCATTCCGGAGAGAATTCGCTTCTACGAAAGCATGAGTGAGAGCCTAGCACTCGCTCAAGCACCCGTGCAATTGCGCAGTCGAATAGAATAGCATGACGCCGTCAACATCAACAACGAGCACCACCATCACTATCAGCAACAATGCGACAGTGGTGTCGCCTTCGGCGTCTTCTGGTGGCGATTCGTTGGTGATATCGCCGTGCCGGTCGAGCGTGCTCGCCCAGCAGAACCAAGTGACACTTGGCAGATACAACAACGGCACAAAGAGTTCGTGCTTTGATTGCCTCAATGTGCACCTCCTCGATGACTCGGTCCGTCCATTTACAGCCTCGCCGTTGAGCTCAAGACGTGGATGTTGACCGACCACGGCGAGTGCGACGTCAAGACGGTCTCAGTTGAACGAAAGGGCGTCGACTAATTCCCTTCTGGCGAGGACACATATTGCAAGGACAGTGATACTGCGTGCCGCGATTACGTATCGAAGTCTTTTCACGGCGGGCAGGATGGCCCTGTGGGTCGCGGCATCGATAGCTGTGTGTGCTTGACGAGGTGTCTCCGTCCAACAGCATCATCAGCCGTCAATTCTTCATCGCTGTGTCCGTCTGCGCCCACAAGCCGAGTCAGTCATGTCAATACTTCATCGCTGTGTCAGTAACGAGAGCCCCGGAAACTACTTTGTGCCATTGGTAATCGGCGCAAGGATCGTGCACAAGATGAAGATATAGGCCCCCAACTCCCACCACTCGATTGAGGCCGCAAATGGCACACCTGAACGAGTTGCGACTTGACAGCTGGTAGCGCATGCGAAAGCGCCTGATAGAGCACGAGCATGAAGCACTTGGGCTTGGCTAACCCATACCAAAGTACAAGGATACATCACGATGACATCCGCGCCGACCGCACACGGCGAGCGCTCACACCCACATGAACGCTCAAACCGAACCCAGCTGTAGCAGAATTACATCAACGAGTGCTCAGAATTGACTCGCAAAGCAAAGCAGTCTCGTGAGAACGGATCCTGTGTACGGGTTCAGTGGCTATCACCGGTTGCTGGTCGCTGGGCGATCCGTGCAACTTGAGGTGGCAGTCGATGTAGGGAAGCTTCCCTACAAGCCGTCGTAGGATAGTAAATACTTTACAGCATCCACGGGCAATACAGAGGCATGCTCACCAACGCGTCTTACCCTGCGCAGTGGCCGCATCTTCAGCGCGCGTTGCCTTCCAGCCGTCTGCGGAACTGACGCGGGTCTGCCAGCGGTAGCGTCGCTTCGGCGCGGATGCACTAATCGCCAATATAGCGACCACTAAGGTTCTGGTGCCTTTTCATAGCGTCACGGGTTGCTTGTGGTTGTTCAGGGGCTTGAGCCCGAGGTTCGCGTACGTCGCAGCGACCTTTCCTTGGCCGATCGCGACGCCCCACGGCAAACGGCATGCAAAGTACCTCGAGCTACGGAGAATCTTCAACATAGCGCGACCTCGTGAACTCCCAGCCACCCGTACAAGTTTGGGTGCTCTCACTGACGTCAGGAATCCTGGATCATCGCTGAATCACAGCAGACTCGTTACACAACGCTGGGCGAATGAATCAGTGCCTGCACAGGACTTTGCGCTCTCCAGTTGAGTGCGCAGCACCCAGCACACAATGGCAGATATTGAAGCAGTCGTGCTAACTGGAGTGATAAGCCACTGTTTCCTCTGCTATATAGCTTGTGATCTGAAGGACAGCAATACCTGGCTACACAGTTAGACGTTTTTCTCTTTGGCAATCGCCGTCGATTGATGCCTGGTAGCAAGCAACGTTCAAACGGTAACGGATGCGATGGCGAATCAGCGGACCTGTCGGTTCTACACTAGGTGGCTGCGGGTCCACCGGTTGCGATTACTTTCCATTTTCAAGGAACAGCACATCCAAACCGAACACCACCGCACTCATTTGGCATGCCATCATTGAAAAAGACGAGCTGGCGCCCTCATCAAGCGTGCATTCTCATTTTCACCGACAAACGAATTAGGTTCAGACCAGACGAGAGGTGATGAATGCGTCAGCGAACGATGCCACCGCTACCATCATGCCCGCGAAACCACACAACTTGCCCTCGTTGTCTGGCAGCGGGTTGACCAGTGACGTGGCAATTATGCGTGCCGCACAGCCCGGTGATACGTGCGACCTCTACAACAACGGCTCAGCGCGCTCGTGCTTTGATTGTCTCAACGCTCCACTGCAGGACGGCACGGTAAGTGGTACGATCTCGCCATTGACAACAGCAACTGATTGACCTCGCTTGCATTTCAATTATAGGTGTGTTTCCTGACCGATCACGGCACATGCACCAACAAGACGTTCTCGTCGACACGCCAGGGTGGCACGTTGTTTCGTTCACATTTGGACGCGTACTGCTTGGACAATGATGTGGCGTGCCACGAATGCATGGCAGACAGCATGAACAAGTCCGGTAGTCGCACGTGTCGTGGCGAGAACGGATGCATCTGCCTCTTGTGGTGTCAAAACTCGAATCGAGATCCAAGTTCAGCGCCAACATCGACGCACCAGGACGATATCCAGCATCGATTCGGCGCTAAATCCGACGATACATGGATTCTCGTCATTGCAGGTGCCATTCTGATCCTCCTCGTCGGATTCCTCGTGACCAAAAGGTTGTCGGAAATACGGGCGGGGTCCACTGCCGCTACAAGATTTCGTCGATCTCGGCGTGAAATCGATGGAGCGCAAGTGAAGACATTGCATCTGGACGGCTGGCACAAAATGCGGGAAGCTCTTATTGAACACGAACGCAAACAGCAAGCATGCGATGGACAGACTGCGTCACCGAAACAGGGCGCAATTTTACCGTCAATAGTTGAGTTGAGCCAGCGATCGAATCCAACCAGCACTCAGTGACAGATCGACCAAACATATGATTGTGTCTGAGCCTGTTGCAAGTCTCTGGCGCTGGGTTATGATTTTCAGTTAGTTAGAACGTCTTGCATATCATTATGAACATCGAGACCGTCTCGTAATGATCTAGGTAGCTCTCGGTTTTCTGCGGTCGAACAATATTTATTCCTCTTCTCCATCAGATTCTACCATTTGAGTCGGCGTGCTCTAACGGGTGAGTTGTTGGGCCATACTCGACCATAATGGATGGTGCTTCGGCGTTGGTGTCACTTCGTGTTGGGGTGGGTGGGAGACCCAGCGCCTCATGCTCGTGTTCGATCAGGCTGTTGCGCATGGCTTGCCAACCTTCCAGAGTCAATTGCGGGGTCTCAATGGCGCGATGTGAAGTCCCCGTTGCCCGCGCCATAGCACGCCCATGCGCCATCCCACCCATCATACCAAGCGAGTTGTCCCCGTTGTTATTTGATGTGCGAAGTCGTCGCACGATCAAAGTCACCATGCCCAGTATCAATACGCCGACATAGATCAACCACACTGGCGTGGCTAGAGATTCGTTGCTGCTTGTAGTTGCTGGAGGTCGAGTGCACGCAATCTCCGTTGCGTTTACCTTGAGTTCGCACATGGAGAGACATACGCAGCCGTTGCTGCCCTTGCAGACGCGGTCGTTGACAGAAAGTGGCTGGCAACTTCGCGAAGCGATGCCCTCACTGGAGCCCGTTTGACGACATGGCAGGCAGGCAGGGTCATCGTCGCTGCAGTACTTTGATGTCGACGAGAGAAAGTAGTCGTAGCCCGCTCTCTGGCTGCCACCATGGTCGCCAGCGCTGTTATCGAGCTTGGCGCAGTCACCTTGTCGATTCAGCATGCATACCTACGTCCATCCGGATGGTTAACCACCACAATGGCCACCCACATCGCTGCAACACACACACACACGCACACACTTACTCACCGATCCATCTAGAAGCGGAACATTCAAGCAGTCGAAGCACGAGCGCTTGGGCCGACGCAACGAGCCATCCAGCGCGTACGTTGCGCAGTCGTCTCCCAGGTTTGCCACGGTCGCTGTTTTGTTCACCTTCCCTCTCAACCCTTCCCATTGCTCAGAAGCCGATCCACTGCCTCTCAGCCATGTTGTCGCATTGGCGTGCCGTGCTGTCGTGTTTGTCGCCGTCGTCTTTGCTGCTAGCGACGTCGAGTTCGCTGTCGCTGGTGGTCTGTCCGTCATGATGCTTGTTGGGATCTCATTGACAGCATTCACCAAAATCAACCCAATCATCCAACAACGACTCGTGGCTTTGTCGCGACCTGAGACCGCACCACGCGCACCCACTGCCACGCTGGACGCGTCACGCTTGAAGTTGTGTCATTTGATATGACGAGATATGTGTATAACACGAGTGATGTCACATGCTGGTGTCAAATTGACACAGAACCATGGATGGTTCTGTCATTGATGATGATCGTTGTTCTAGCGGAGGTGTTGTCGGGCTGTCCTTGACCACGATGAATGGCGTCGCGTGGTCTTCTGGGTGGTGTTGCGTGGCTCTGATCCTTTGTGCATGAGGACCAGCGAGTTACGTTGGTGGTCGAGACGTTTCTGTTGCGTGACTTTCCCGTTCTTTTGGGTGAGAGGATCGATTGGCATGCTGTCATCGCCTTCGATTGTTTGTGGGATGCAGACTTTCGACGATAAAGCTTCACGACGTATCGAAAATAGCAGCATTTTGGTTCGCACTAATGCCCTCAATCAAACCTGACGACTGCTATCGACTGCTATCTTCAATGGCCACTGAGTTGCTATGTTCCAGTGGGTGCGTTGATAGACCATACTCGACCACGACGGATGGTGCAGTGTCATCTGGACAGGCTTCTTGTGTCGGTGCTGGGCGCGAGAGACCGAGTATGTTGGGCTCGTAAGCGATGAGTTTGCGTCCCCTCCGTCGAGTGTCAACAGCTGCACTTGCGGGGACCGTGGGCGACGTCGAGAACTTCGTCGTGCTTGCTGGGCACGCGCCACGGCATTCTTACGAGCGCAGACTTCGTAGACGTAGACAACTGGTATCAAGAGGAGTATCAGAAAGCCGAAGTACAGCAGCCATATTGGACGCAGCGTCCAGGATTCGTTATGAAACGGGTAATGAACGAAGGAATCGCAGGCCTAGTCCCGGAAAGCGCATCAAGCAAGACACACGCATCCATCAGCCCCGACACACTCCCGGTACAGGGGAACGCAGAACTCGACGAGCTGGAGTTTTGTTGACAGTACGACTGGCATGCTTGATCGGACTCGTTGCAGTAGCGGTGAGTGGAAGAAAGGAAGACGCGTTCGCCTGGTTGACACGTAGAATCAAAATCGTTGAAAACGCGCCCGCAAACGCCGTATCTACTCAATCTGCATGCCTGTCACCCATCCAACGTTCGTTATTATGGTTTGGAAATTGCAACTCCGGTCGACGAGGTCGCAACATGCACTCACCTCATCGCTGAGAAGCGGGACATTCAAGCAATCAAAGCATGAACGCGGTCGCGAGCATCCTCTTGGTACAATCCGCACGTATCACCGGGCTGTGCACGACGCGTGGGGGGCACAATGGTGTCGTCATCACTCGATCCACTGGCTGATGCTGATGATGATCGCCACGGGCTCGTTCCTGGCGCTCGACTCGCGGCAGTTGTGTTCGCTCTCAACGATGTGAGCCCAGCCATGCCCATTCTGAACTGCGAGGTCAACACAAGAAACCACTTCGCGCTTTCGGATGCGCTCAGTGTCCACACGAACGCCCGTAGCGTGTGACTCGCGCAGTTTCCCAGTGAATTTGCTACTTCCAAGTCCAGGCAGTCGGCAGCTCGGGGATGCGTGGGCTCATCAGAATGGCCTACCCAGGCTGGGTTTCAAGCCCGTGCAGTCGTCACTTGCATGGTCTGTCAGCAACTCGAGCTCGCAACACTCCATCGCCAAGACAGCCCGTCGTTGGCTGGTGACACACAGGTTTCGCAAAGATTTTGAAGAGGTTAAAACAGTTCTACACGCAATTGGAGACTCGTCGGGCACATCAACGTCCATTTCAAATCGACAACGACGAACGAAATGGCTCTCTCTCTATCAGACTCGGCGACTGCTCTCTTCGACCGGCATCGAGTCGCCACGTTCCAGCGGATGGGTCGTCGGACCGAATTCGACTGTCACGGAGGGCGAGGAGTGATCATCTGTATTGGCGTCTTGAGTGGATGCCTGGCGCGTGAGACCGAGCGTGCTGTGCTCGTGGTCGATGAGTTTGCGTCGCATGCCTTGCCAACCTTCCAGCGCCAACAGCTGTACTTGTGGGGCCCGTGGGCGGCGCTGAGTCGATGGCGGTGTAGTTCGACGAGCACGTGCTCTGCCTGCGTTGACTGAGGTATCCCCTCTCTTGCAAATCTTGATCGTGTAAATCAGAAGAGGCGCTATCGTAAGGAAGCAAACATACCATAACCACGTAGGAATGCTGTTTCTGCTGCCGTAATAGGTGGTGGAATATGGCGTTGGCGAAGGCACGCAGTACCAGTCGCGGGTTGCACAGCGCGCGAGACACACACAGCCGTCGGTGCCGATGCACACGCGGTTGCGCATTTGATACCAGGAACTCGATGACGTGTAGTTCTGTTGATAGCAAGTCTGACATGCTGTATCTGTCTTGTTGCAGTAGCGATGAGTGGAAGAGAGGTAGTAGTCGGCACCTGGCTGCTTGCTTCTGCCTGAATAGTTGTAGCTGGTGCTGCAGTAGCCGTACCTGTCTAGCGCACAAGTCTGTCGACGGTGCAAGGAGTCAGAACAAGAAGCCAATACCCATGCACATGCACACTGACCTGTCCACTGAGCAGCGGAACGTTCAAGCAGTCGAAGCACGAACGACGTCGTATGCAGCCATCGCTCGATTCACGGTAATTCCAGCACGTATCACCAGGCTGGGCGGGACGGATCGGTGCCACAATGGTGACATTCGCGCCCGATCCACTGGCTGACGCTGAAGAGCTTGATGATCTTGATGAGCTTGTTCTTGGAGCTGGACTGCCGGCAGTGGCGTTGGTGGTCGATGCAGGCGCCGAGGTCGTCGGGGTGAGCTCGACCATGGCGGTCTCGAAATGCGAGGTCATTCAATCCTGAACGGCCCAGGATCGACCGTGTGACTCACACGGATCACTAGAAGGAGTATCGTTCCACTTGAAAGTACTGGGCTTAGTGACCGTTGACTGATGGGTACCTGCGACGTGTGGAAGTCCTCCACAATATATTGGTGAAGCGCACGCAATGTATTGGTTCAGAGTGATGAGATCGACGGCACTGCCACAGATCCCAAATGCAGATCCATTGCTGGATGGTGTCTCCGACGATGACGCAACAACAGCACTTGCTGTCGAGGGCGAACATACCTGGCATGCTGGATCATGGTCACTGCAATAGCTTGATATCGACTACAGGAAGTGACCAGCGTGTTTCGCTGTCTCTGTCTGGATAACCAAGGGCAATGACCCTCCAGACATCAAGGCAACAAGTGAGCTCAAAGCACCAAGGCACTCCAACCAGCCAACAATAGCTTAGTGCACCGACCGTGCCATCAAGAAGCGGGACGTTCAGGTAATCGAAGCAAGATCGAGGACGGTTGCATTGCGCAGCTTGGTCGTTGTACGTTGAGCACGTGTCGTTGGGGTACGAAGACAGCGTGGAGGTTGGAGCGGTAACTCGCAGGTTTTGATGTGGCGTGGAGGTCGGCCATCGACTGGCCGTGTGAGTCGGTGTTGCCGTCAAATGTGTGGTGCTTGATGCGCACATGGCTGGGTGCATGTTTGGTTTTGTCCTCCATGAAAAAGACATCTGGTGATTGACTTGGGTGCTGCGCTATTTCCTTGACATCCCCTCAGACGAGATTGACTCTCGCATGTGTCATGGACAGAACTTGACGAAGATCTAGCAGTCAGAGTCGCGCAACCTGTGACGTGACGCCCCATCAATTAAATTTCATGGATGATGCATCTTAGATCCTTGTCTTGTACTACTCTGGTTTTCCTTTAAGAGGAAAGATCTTGACTCGAGGCAGCTTGGCGCTCAGGTACCTGCGCTTGCCTGGTTCTTCATCATCAGCGGAGCTGTGTTTGGTAGAGCCCCAGGTCTGCGTTTCCTTCTGCCTGCGTTGTGCTGCCTCGCGCTGGTAGGTCCCGGTGGTGGCAGCAAATACTCTGGCGTTGAAGTGCTTGGTCTTGGTTGTCTTTGGCTCTAGAAAGTCGAGATACCGCGAACACGTCATGCCCAGTGCTTGTCCGTCCCGCTCGACCACCATCCAGCCTTCATACAACAGCCCAAGGTGGCACCAGCCCGATGGTGATTGACCGAGGATGCCGAACCACTGCCGCTCAAAGCCACCATCTTGGAGAAGCTGACTCAACTCGTCCGTGGGATTGTGAAGTGCTGGCTCGAAGCACGGACTCACGCGTACGATCAAACAGCCGAGCACAGTTGCCAGGACGCAGCTGACGAAAAGTTTGAGGACGCCACGGTTGTAGTCGTTCATCTCCAGTGGCATCGACATTCGAACGACGTAGATTAAGACCAGGTTCGCATTCCGCATGTACGAACCAGACTTGTAGTACCACATGTTGAACCGCTTGAGATGGATCCTGTAGCGCGCCAACTCCATGCCGAGGCCAACAAACCAGGTGAGTGCTAACGCCACAACGCCTTCTATCCACCACGTGTTGACACTACGTTGATCCGGGTTTTGAAAGAAAATCATGTCAGACGGCAGATGGCAGCGACTGATAAGCGGATACGCGCTCAGCGCCATGACCTTGCACTCGAGCAAGTTGAGCAGCCCGATGCCCTGAATGTTGAGGCTCAAAGCCAACAGCAGTGGGATGGGCATACGACCAGACAGGTTCCAGCTGTTCCAGAGGCGGTAGCCATATCCTAGGGCCACGCACGGTGCCGTCAGGTTCAGGATGAGCCCCATGGACCACATGCTGAATAACACGACACGCAAGCCGTTCGAGTCGATCAGACTCAGTATCTTAGTCGCAGAACCGAGCTCGTTCCAGCACCGTTGCGACTGGTTCAAATACCGCAGCTCAATCGTGTCGTAGCACACGATGCTGGCATTGAACACTGCCAAATTCTCCGCCTTCGGTGCCTCCTTGGTCGTGAGTCGAATCAATCCGATCGACAGTGCTTGGTTCACCCAGTAAACAGGCGAGCCTTCGAATTTGAAGATCGGATGCGAGCGATTGAGGCTCACGAAGGCCTCCGGAATTGCCATCGCCGCAACTTCACTTTGCATGCGTGCCGAGATGGCTGTGATCTCTGTCACCAGCGCACGCAGCGCTGGGAAGATCTTCTTGTACATCGTCTCTTTATCATCCGAATCGGCGACAATGAACGAAGGGTGTTTACCCACGGGACACATAACAACGTCGTGGAAGTTGGTCGTGCCACGTTCGATCTCAATAAGCAGCGGATACGTGCGGTTAAGTTCAGCCATGAGCCTCTCGACCACAAACGGCTCGTCGTGCACCGCAACAAACGCATGTAGCAGCGGTACCATTGGCCATGCGTTGCCTGTGTCAGGCGCTAGTGTCGCGCGGACGTACGGGATGCGGACACGGTGGCCATAAGGATTCTCGCCGATGAGCTCCGTCACGAGTATCTGGTTGATCGCCCACGTACCTGGATCACCGCCATCAGCCATGCCTGTGTACGCCAAGTGGTTCATGGCTGGTTGTACATGCAGCGCCATGGCCCACACCACTTGTGCGATCTTCCGAATCAACCCACGGTAGCAATCCTCGACCATCGGTCCGAACAGTCTCTGGACAGCAGGGACTAGGCCGTAGTCTGGATTTACTTCAAAGTGTCGAAACCAGTCCGCAAATCTCGGTTCCTTCTCGAAGGCAGCAGTCACCGTCGCTCGACTCTTTTCCATCGGTTGCTCTGCTAGCTTCCATACCGCCATCATGTTGTGCACGTAGTCGAATTTCATGCCATTGAACCCCGTGTGATAGGCGCCAATGACTTTGTAGTCGAGAGCCACGGTGTCACCACGAATTTCGGGGGTCATATAGCTGTAGTAGCTGTTGGGATACCGTGCAAAATGCCAGATGGCCGCGGATGGAACTGCCCATGAGCATGGTGCCGTGCATTTCACGGTCGAGCTTGACCAGCACGGACGAATTCGCGCTCCGTGTCATCACCCACTCCATATCCCCCCCCCGCCCAACGCCGCTCTCGCGTCGTTTAGGTCAGTTCTGCGACTACCTGCACCGATCGTCACTTGCACCGACAAGTTGTTGGCTTGGAGTACCGAAAGCACGCGCTGGCGAAACAAGTCGTTGACGTCCACTTTGTTCATGCTAGCATTGCGCAAATTCTTTGTCATCAACGTTTGTTGGACGAGATCAATTACGAAGCTGCGAGTGTAGACGTAGCCGAGCAACAATTCAGTCGTAGCGTACGACGAAAAGCTGTGCTTCATCGTCTTGCTTACGTACGCACCGTCATTCTTCCACAGATCGCTCTCCGACGCCAGTATCAAGCGGCCACGTGCGTCCAACTGCACATCCAGCCCGAAAGCGTTGTAGACGAGGTCGGCGGACTGGTACTGCATCAGTGCTTGTTTCCAGTCAGTCTTCTGGAACACCTGGCGCATGATCTGGTGGAAAAAATCCACGAGTGTCAACAGACCCACGCTGTTGTGCCATCCGACCGCCTTGTTCGCACACATCGACCGCAGATCCACCGGCTTCAGCAACGTTCCCTGCTTGGGCACCGCATTGTCAAATGAGCTGTCGTCACACAGCGTGCCATCGCTATTGGTGCACCGCATGCCTTGCAAAAACGTATCCTCAGGTGCACATGTGATAGTAACCTCGGTGCCTGTGTCGCTTAGCCACACCGTCTCGGTGCGTGGTGTGAGCGTTCCAGCGAACACCTCGGATGACTGCAGCACGAGGCCGTAGTAGACACCGAGGATATGATGCTGCTCCGGTGTGAGTGCCGGCGCCAGATCGTCGATGACAAAGTCGCCTTTCTGTTCCAGCTTGGAGCGAACAAGGTCGTTCACGAGCGTGATGTTGAGCACTTGATCCAGCAAGCTGAGGACTTGCGCGGCGTTGTAGATGTCGGGATTAGCGCTCGTGTGCATGCCACCGTACGACGCAAGATGGTGCACGTCGATACTATCGTCGATCAGGGAAGGGAATGGGAGCAACACGACGTTCTTGATTGGCACGATGAGCGCCCAAAGCGCCTGTGCGATGAGAATGGCATGGGCGAGCCAGCGATAGCGCTCTCCCTGCGCCTGGGGTGAGCGCACGATCGACTGGTCTGGCCCGCTGCCTCCTCCTCCGGCAGCACGAGTATCGCCATCGCCTGCAACGCCTGCTGGAGCCACGGCATTCAGCGCCATCGTTCTGTCTGTAGAAAAGCTCAGAAAGGAAAAGAGATGAGACCGTGAGTGCCTCTCGCGCCAGAGCTTCCAGTGCCTTCGGCGCGTCGATGAAGAAGAAGAA